>JAQQSK010000139.1:0-24298 GCA_028658325.1 Potorous gilbertii
CAAGTCCCATCTTCATCCTTATGGTTTATGGTTTACCATTGCCTTAACTGGAGATCTAAAGTCCCTTAAAAAGTCTTTCTCTATAATATTATCATTTTATATTTTATTCTCCTGGTTCTACTCAATTTTCTCTGCATCACTTCATAAAGATTCCTCTGAAATTGTTCAGTTAATTACTTCTTATGGCACAACAACATTCTATTGCATTCATATACCACAATTTGTTTAGCCATTCTCTAATAGAAGAACAATCCCTTAGTTTCCAATTTTTGGCTACCATGAAAAGAGCTGCTATAAAACTTTGTACATATAGATCTTTCTTTCTTTTTTCTTTCTTTGATTTCTTAATAGTAGGACAGCTCAGTCAAAGAGTAGTATGCATAGTTTGAAAATTTTCTGGGCATAGTTCCTAATTCCATTCCAGAATGACTGGACCATTTCACAACTCCATCAATAATTCATCAGTGTACCTGTTTTTCCACAGCCCCCCCAATATTTGTCATTGTCCCAATTTGTCATGTCTGCCAACCTGATAGGTGTGAAGTTAAACCTCACAGTTGCTTTAATTTGCTTTTCTCTAATTACTAGTAATTTACAACATATTGTCACGTAGTTATTGATAACTTGGAACTGCCTGTTCCTGATCTTTGACCATTTATGTATTAAAGACTAGTCTTATAAATCTGAAGCAATTCCACAGATATCTTAGATTGAGACCTATATCTTGTTGCAAAGATTTTTTCCAATTACTTGTTTCACTTCTAATTTTTGCTACATTGCTTTTGTTTTAAAACTTTCCAGTTTTTTAATCAAAACTATTTTATCTTGTTTCATCTTCTCTATCATTTGTTTAGTCATGAACTTTTCCTCTTGAACTTTTCCTCTACCTATAATTCTGAAAGATATTTTCCCTTGCTCCCTTTATTTGTTTATGATGTGACTTTTTGTCAAAAGACAAGGATTTTAACAAAGAGTTCTAAATATACAAACAACCTGAATTCAAACTCTGTTCTGCCATTTACTACCAGTGTGACCTTTCTGGCCCTCAGTATTCTCATTCTATGAAAGCAAAGTAGTGTCATTAATAAAAGAGTGAAATTGTAATCAGATGTGAGTCCAAATCCCACTCAGACACTCACATCATCTTGATTCCACACCCAGTTCTTTAATGTGCCATATTGTTGCATTAATTTTCAATATAAACATTTATACCTCAGAAATCAGCAAAAACTATATACCAGAGCTTCACTTATTGTTTTATTGATTATTGAGGTTTAAGAAAGTGATACAGAAAATTTTATTAATGAAGATTAATCTTAAAGGTGTAAGTTGTGTACATTGTTTTTAGCAACTCAATTATTAAACGTTTACCAGCACACTCCTGGATGTATTGTGTCTTCAGTTCTGCAACACTAACTCCCTATTGGGCTTATCTACTTGGATACACCATTGGCATCTCAAACTCCGTATGTCCAAAACAGAACTGATCATCTTTCTCCCTAAACCTGCTCCTCCACCAAACTTTCCATTTCATGCTGAGGGCATCAGCATCCTTCTAGTTATTCACATACCCCACTTCAAGATATTGTTCTACTTTTCAATCCTCCCTTGCCCTTCATATGCTCTTGGTTACCAAGTCTTATTCTATTACTACAGTATGCTTTATCTGTCTCCTTCCCATTCTCATAGCCACCATCCTAGTTCGGGTATTCATCATCTATCCCCTAAACTATTATAGAAAATTTCCTCATCATTTGTTTCCTTGCTTCCTGTCTTGCCCTCCTTTAATTTGGCCTTCACATACCAACTAAAATAATCTTCCTAAAGTACAGGTCTGACTACATGACTTCCTTGCTGAAAAATTTTCAGTGTCTCCCAATTGCTTCATAAGTCTGGTTTTTAAAGTCCATGCTCCACTCCCCAATCTGACTCCAACATATTTTTCCAGCCTTGTTTCAAATTACTTCCTTTTACACATTCTATGTTCTTATACACATCTATACAGTACCATGAAGGCTTCCCTAAGGTCAAAATTACATTAGTCAAATGTACACTAAGTGCATTTGATTGATTTGAATTATAAAACACTTCATAAGACCTCCCATACCTTTTTCAACAGTTTAATACTATTCTCTGCACTGCACTGTGTTGTAGAAAGCAAATCAAACATAGTTATCTTCCAAAGTGTTTAATTTTCTAAAATGGGGGACATCTACATTGAGATAACATCAAGATGAACATATATAAGGCATACTACTATAACTTGGAACATAAAATTTAATATTGTCAAAGCTAGTAAGTGGTCTTTATTATGACAAGTTTAACTACCTTGTGCATAATCCAAAATTTGAAGAAATATTTATGTATGCACCACTTTTTCAACAATACATCTCCATCTTAAGCTATATAACTTCAAAACAAATTAGACAATTGACACACAATGTTGCCCCATAGTGTTTAGATATTAAGGAAGAAAGGGGGAGGAAGGAGAGGTTGAAGAGGAACCAGTGCAACAAGACTGACAAGGCTCCAGATATTTTGAGTGTCTCCTGCTGGCTTCAAGGAATAGGTAATTGTGCATAACATTTCCAAAACAAGAGGCTAGTGCTGCTACTAGAAAAGATGGAGAATTCAGCTCATCAATCCTAATTCAGGCTTCCCTTGTTACCCAACATATACTTAATGGGGCCTAGAAGTGGTTCTTGTTAGTCTATGATCTCTATCACCTATGTTTAACTAATGCATTATTCAAAAGAGGCAAACAAAAATAGTTAATCCCTTCCCTTTACCCACATACTACCCAGAAATTTCAGGCTTCTGGGAATTTTTGTTAAGTATTCCAAATGTATAAACAATAACTAACATGGCAAAGAGTTCGATATGGGGCAAAGTTTTTATTTTAATCATTTTTTTTTCTTTCACAGTGGCAGCTTTTGATTGATGTTCTTTTCACTGACATTACAATGAAGAGACTATAACAGTGTTCAAAACAAGATCCTTCTGGCGCTAATAGGGAGGTAAGTCTCTAAATAATGTGCCTTGTTAAAAATTCTGAATTATGGCATTATAGCAGTTACTGTTATAGTAAGGTACCAGTATTCTTTTCTTTACTATTTGGCGATCTAAGTTTTACCAGTATGTCAGAGTTGATTATTTTGTTATGTTATACAATAAATTATTTTGCTTTCTACAAATTTTGTGAAGATTTTATTCTTTGATTTAAATAATTATTTTCATATCCAAGGTACATGTTCTTTTTTGAGAATATACATCAAATTATAATGTTAGAAAAAAAAATATGTGAGGTCCACCCAGACTGGACTTTTTTGAGGAAAGGCAAGAAATGGGGAGGGGAGGCAAAGAAGAGAGGGAAAGGATGGGGGTGGCTTTCTCCCTCTATTACCTAACAACATAGCAGTAATAGATGGGACCTCATTAGAACAGTTGTAGTCACAACTTGCCAAAAGCATTTTAGCAAGCTGTGGATCTAATAGAAATTCTACCATCATGGATTCCGATTCCATCAAATCTCCATATTTAAAGCAACTACATAATTCAAAAGCTCTCTCATCAGAGTTTCAGGAGCCATAAAATCCAAGTGTACCAAGTCACCTATACCAAGTTTCCTCAACCATAACACCACTGAACTCAAATTAGACCTCAAACTTTCAAGCTAAGTGTTGTCCTGCATTTCAGTTTTATAGGCTTTCTCTACATAAACCAGGCCTGGTACAACCAGCTTCACCAGCTCTTTGCTGGGCAGAAGCTTTGCTGACTGCTGTCACCAAAAGAGACTCCACATGATTAGAGGATAATATACTTTTGTTTTGCAAATCCAGGGTCAATGACAAACACTACATCTATTGTTAGTGATGTTTCTGCAGCATTGGTAGACTTTTCAACCTACTGCTGCAATTTGTTTTTTGCAGGCCGTTGAGGCAGAAGTATAGAATATAGAGGAGTGATTTTAATATCACCAACTTCTGGATGTAAATCACCAACTTCACACTTTATTCTCTCACAGGCTTCATCAGTTTCCTCTTGCCCAGTAAGGAAAAGATCTCCTTACTCTTCACACATGTGAATTTGTATCACAGTTCAGATTGCTGCTTTGAGGTAATCTCTCTCTGGTTCTGGAGTGTAAAAAATCTCAACAGGGTGTATAGCCAGGGGACAACTATCTAAGTAAATCCGAAATTTCCCTTCATCTAAAGCAGCCCTCATAATGATAACCTTTAAATCTGATCTTTGTCTCACAGCTTCTTTCAGAACTCCCATGAGAACATAAGTGGCCAAAGTCCTTTCATGAGCTTCATCAGGGATTATAACACCATAGCTCTCTAGAAGGGGATCATTCATAGCTTCTTTAAGTAACATTCCATCTTTCATTTAATTGAGGATAGTTTTTGCAGTCCATGGAAATCTTCAAAATGAATGGTGTACTCAACTTCCTGACCCAACATCACATCCATTTCATCAGCAATTCTCTGAGTCGTACTCACTGCAGCATCTCTCATGGGCTTTGCACAAGCCACTCCTCTTTTGGGTGCTGGTAAGGAGCACATGAACTCAACATAGTGCCTAGGGATCTGTGTTGTTTTACCAGAACCAGTCTCACCAAACTAGTAATAAGGACAGATGCCTAACCAGAGTATCACCAATCTAGCTTAATATTTCCAAACAAGGAGCTGAAGCCACTTCTTGGATATGGCATAGGAACAAGGGGTGTGGAGTAGATTGATGAATGGATTGATACATTGTGGAAGTCTTGTATGTCTTGCATATCCTGTGTGTGTTGAATGAGTGGAATACATTGAATGTGTTGAGTCTGTGGCTTATGCTGAATGCAATGCTTTTAAAGGTGGTACTCCAACAGGAATAAATATAGCATTAGTAGAGACAAACAAGTCCTCTCTCTGACCTACTGTTTGTGAGACCAGCAGGAAGTCACCTTATGTCTCAGGGTCTCAGTCAAAACTCTAAAACTTTAAGATTCTGAGAAAGAGTCATTCCATATTGTCCAAGTAAGTTCCCTCATTAGAAATTCCCTTATACCAGTAAAAACCAATGATCTGTCCACTCCTTGCTCCCCCCAAAAATGTACATATACATATTATGTCATTCATTTATTTATCTGTTTGTTCACTCATTCATTCATTTCTTTTTTTGTTTGTTTGCTAAAGCACAGTTCTAGTTGGCAATAGATATGATTCATTCATATTCCCCAGTTATCCAGGGAGTGCCTGCTCCTTATGAGCAAGAACTGTCTTTTTTTTTTTCCAATATCTCACATGATTTATAGGTGCCTAGTGTTTATGGGGGCAACTGGATGGTTCAGTGGATAGAGCTCTGGGTCTGGAGTCACTTAGAATTCAAATCTGGACTCAAATACTTACTAGCTGTGGGACTTTGGGCAAGCCACTTAATCTTTGTTTGCCTTAATCCACTGGAAAAGGAAATGGCAAACCACTCCTGTATATTTGCAAAGAAAACCCCATAAACAGACAGTGTGGTACATGAGGTCACCAAGAGTCAAATAAGACTGAATGACTGAACAGCAAGTATTTATGGAATTGAATTTTCCCCTAGAAGATGGAAAAGGGGAGGGGGTCTTCTTGGTGGTGAAAGGCTAGCAAAAAGTAAGACAGAAGAGTAAATATGTAGGTACCTAGACTCTTACATTCCAAATGTTGCAATATATTGAAGTTGCAAATTTAGGATTGATTTCAGAAGGAAAGAATCCCTAATAATTATAGTTGTCCAAAAGTGGAATGGGTTGTCATAAGACTTGATACTTTACTTCTCATTGAAGGCCTTCAGACAGGGGATGAATAACTACTTGTCAGTTATATTATAGGAAGGATTTTTTTTTTGAGTATGAGTTAGCCAAATAATTGTTGAGGTCCCTTCTGATGGGGCTGATGGGCCCCCAAAAAATAAAGACCCTCAATCCTAGAACTTTCCCACAAATTTTAGGAAGCCAGATCCCTGGCATTCCCTTGAGGCACCAGTCCCATTGCAGTCAATAATCCTTTTAACTGCCCTTTCACTATGGGTCTCTGGCCACTTACCTCCCTAACTTGTCTGCACCTGGCCCACTTCAGGCTACTTGCCACTCCTTACTCTCACCCAGATCTTTCCACAGTTTTTCTGTATGAAATATTGTAGCAGCAAGCACCCTGATACATATCTTGATAAGTATCTGGTCAATGGACCCAGATGGCTCAGGGGGAGAAAGTGAGATTGGTGACCTTGTACAGCCCTCCCTTACTCAAAACAAAGTCAATTGTAAGTCATGTCATCATTTCTCTGATGTAATGGTGTTCTTCAAAAACAAAGGACAAACACAACAACCAACGGCAACTCTGACACATCCAGGATGGCCTGCTGGCACAGCTTCTTAGATCTGCTTTTCTAAAAGGAAAGTAATTTTTGAGGGGTCAAAAATCTTCTTTAACACATATACTAACAGAGAAAATACAAACAGAAAAATAAAGACTCAAAGACAGGGCTTCTAATTGTCTGACCATAAGCAATACGTACGTCACTGATCAGCAGACAGATTCAACTATCTGACCATTACATACATATATAGTTATCAGAGAGAGTGGCACCAACATCTGGGTTTTGAAAGGGGAAGAGGGGACCGGTTGCTCCTTAATGGCTGCCCAGAGTCTCCTCTGGCTCATAAGCCTTCTTCCAAAGAGTAAGCCCCCAAAGCAAAACCTTATCTCAGAGTATATATACACTTTTCAGAGTGAGAGGGCATGACCCTCATGACCCAGCGCCTCATTAGAAATTACCAACAGTGTGGGCCTTCCTACAAAAGGAGCCTCCACTAATCAAGCTTCCTTTAAAGGGCTCCACCTAGGACCTATTAATGGGCAGGGATGATCTTTTAACTCCTAGTAACATAAATCTCATTAACATCACAAATATCAATCTTACCCTCATCAAATGCTCAGATTCTTAAAATCTGGCCTGCTTGTATTGGCTGCATAAATAGCATAGACCCACTAGGAATCTCACCCACATAATTGGTGTCATAATAAACTCACTAATGAAACTGAAAGAAGGTTTAAATGGTCAAATTCTTTTGAGCCAGACTCCCACCCTGTACACTTGTGTTTGGGGATTCTTAGCACCCCAAACCACAACCCCTTCTATCACTGATATTCTATGGTTCTGTGATTACTTGAACTCCACTGTTCTTTTCATTATTCTATACCTCTCCCTTCTCTGAAAAACTATGGAATTGTCTCATGGGAGATGCTGACAAAGGACTGCCTAGCATGGAATGCCCAGATCAAAGAAGGCCCTGTGCTCTCTGAGCAAAGTAGATTTGTAGTAGCTCAAAAGAAACATGAGATGCACATATTTAGAGATCTCTCTATCCCAAAAGTTCATATGGACTATTTGTATCCGACCTGTAGTAGAGCACTCATAGCTCATGTTGATCTGATCAGCCACAATCAAACACACCATAACTTGATTCCAACATAGTGATGTCACTTTGATCCAACAACCAAATAACCAACTCTCTCTGTAAATTGTAGATGAGCTAAGTTTTCAAAACTCATCACATTTCTTTAACCTGGGGCTAAAGTTTGAGGTTTATTTGTTTGTTTGAGGACATTTATTGTGATGTACATTTTATTGTAATGTATACTGACCTTTGTTCCATTCACCAAACACTTACGAATGGCAAACTATATAGACAAGAATGAAAGCCAGGTATGCTGACTCTGACTTCTGAAAATACTAGGATTTTTTCCACAATGCCATGAATTTATTTATTGTATAAGATGAGAAGTCAAAATATATTGATCTTTTTTACCCTTTGCAAGCATATATTTGAAATCAGGCCTCAAGATATGTGACACTTGCTAGCTATATGACCCTGGTAACTTCAATTGCCTCATCAAGAATGAAACAAAAACAAGCATATATTTGTAAGAAGCTTTGACTTTTAAAAAAAAATGTAGAATAATTTATCTATACATATACAGTATTATATTTTTTTTATTTTGATTATACCATATAGACAGTGAAAACAGTAAGCTCTTAGTAATATGTTGTTTTTCTTTAAGTTCCTTGAATGAATGCGAATGAGATATTTAAATTTTAAATGAATTTTCATTTTCTCAAATCAAAGCTTTGTATATCCTGTTATCATCAAGCTTCCTATTTGTATGATTTTAATTTCATTTGTAAAGAGAAATTGCAGTCTTTTTTAGTATTTTCATTCAACTAAAAATATTGGTTGTGGCTAATGTTGAAAAGGCAGACCAAATTTTGAATGAGACAGCTGAGAAATGTGGAAGATTCTGTTTACCAAATACTAGCTTATAGGTTTAGCTAAAATAATGAGATGAGAAGACTTCTGGCACACACATAAGACTTGTTTACATTTTGATTGCAATTTAATAATTTGCTGATTGCATTATAATCACAGCAATATTGCATTTTAATTGCATGCATCTATTTGGTTAACTAAATTAATGCCCTGAAATTACAGTTTGATTTTCACTTATACATAACCAATTCTG
Source organism: Potorous gilbertii (assembly GCA_028658325.1). NCBI lineage: Eukaryota > Metazoa > Chordata > Mammalia > Diprotodontia > Potoroidae > Potorous > Potorous gilbertii. Next base: position 8,550 of record JAQQSK010000139.1, read on the forward strand.
TTTCTGTCTCTGCTCCAATAAGGATGATTATCAGCAAGTACTATTCCTGATCATTTCTTTCTGGTAAACTCCCCAGCCATATTCTGTCTATAGTATCCTAAAAGATGATATTTTTCAAACTAATGTAAAATGATTACTATTTCATGGATGGATGTGAAGTGCATAGGAAAACACTTTGTTTAACAGAAATCTACAACATTCAGCCACAATTAGTAGGGAAGAAGAGAACTCTGTAACTGCCCCTTGTCCTTTAACTCTTACCTAATATTTGTGTAACAAATACTAGTATTTGTATATTGTGTGACAAATTTGTTTGTCTGAAAAATGACATTTGGGGATAGGGAAGGAACAGGTTATTAGGGTAATGGGATATAGTAAGAAAAGAAAAAGTAAGCAAGTTTCATAAAACATAATTTGAAAATGTAAAAGTCTAAGGTTTTAAAATGTTAAGTTTATAAAAAAGCAACTAAGGATTTAAATCACTCTAAAAAAAACAGAGTCTTTCAAGTCACCAATTTCCTGGACTCATAGGTTTTTATAACACTTTCGCTTCCTGGTGACTTCTTAATATTCAATAATACACAGAAGGAAAGGAGCACCCTCAATTAATCCATACCTAGCAAGGTGCTTCATTCAGTCATTCAGCATTTATTAAGTGAAAATTGTCTTAAGAGGATTCTGAGGATCACCTAGCAGGATAAGGTACCAGATACTTAAGATCTTGCCTGAACCGAACTGCCAAGCATTCAAAATATGCTTCAGAGAGCACAACTCCAATGGGTTGGCCACAATGTTCAAATGCAAAATGTACACTTGCCAGAAAGATTATTTTGTGGAGAACTCACAGGGGCAGGCAATCACGTGGTGATCAGAAGAAATGATACAAAGACACTCTCAAGGTCTCTCTCTCAAGAACGTTGGATTTGACTGTGGGACATGGGAGACCCTGGCACAGGGTCATGTTCAGCATGGCATCAGAAAGGATGCTGTGCTCCATGAGCATAGCAGAATTGAAATAGCACAAAGGAAACATAGGATGGGCAAATTTGGAGTAACCATCCCAAATGTTCACATGGACTATCTGTGCCTAATCTGTCATAAAGCATTCCAAGTTTGTATTGGTCTAATTAGACACAGTGAAATTTGATTTTATCATAGTGATGTCACCACGGTGAAATTTGACTTTATCATAGTGATGTCACCACAGTAAAATCTGACTTTATCATAGTGATGTCACTTTCATCCTCTTCAAGAATGAAGGACAACAACCAATCAACTGTGTCACTTACTGGGCTGCGGCAAGGGAGATACTAAATTTATGTGGTAGGTTACCTTCCCTTATGGATCATCCAGTCTGGAAGAAGGATAAGACACAAATGCAGATAATTCATGTATATTATTTTGTAAGCACAAACGATGGATACAAAACACTGTTGTGTGAAGTCTGAAAAGAAAGTCCATATGAATTGAATTGTTTTTCTAATTTCAATTTTATTTAACATGATGATGTCTGTTTAATCTGAACAACTTCTGGCACCCTGTGTAAATTCCCATAAACTATAACCTCAATATATCTTTGTTTTTCACTGTGGAATGATCTGGATGGAATCTCTGGATAGAGCAGCAGTGTTGCAAGACAGAGGTGGGGCAGGCATCAAAAGGTTGAGACACAAAGACTATATTCATGTAAATAAAATGAAGTAAAGACTCATTGGAAATAGTTTTCTTAGAGAAAGAAGGGTGAGTCCCAGTGGTACTTAACGGTATTTGAGACTGCAATGCCAGATTTTCTAGTGGTTGGGTCTAAGATTTGTTTGCTTCACCAAACTAAATAAGCCAAGATTAGTTTTAGAACCAATCTAGAAGTTGGATAACTTGATTCTTATAAAAACAATTAGCTGTAAATAAAGAGAAAGAAGTCTTTGGGAGAGGGAAAAGAGAAGATGTGTTTAATTTAAATAAGGAAATTATTCCTTTCTTTCACTTTCTATTTTTTTGGAATAGAAAAGGGAAGATCAAAAAATGAGACAGCAAGACAGGATCATGGGATCATAAATCTAGAACTGAAAGGGACTTTAGAGACCATTTAGTCCAAATTCCTAGTTTTACAAATAAAGAAACTGAGGTACATAGAAGTGAAATGACTTGCCCAAGGTCACATATATAGTAATTAGGATTAAAACCCAAGAGTTTTTGACTTCAAATCCAGAATTCTAAGCATTAAATATTGAAAGGCATCTCAACAAGCAATTTTTTTAATGCTTCTTAAATACCAAAGATTTTATTCTAAATGTTACTGAACTAATGTCTCTCAGAACTATTCCATTATCTAACTCAGTTCAGATTCTTCTCGTTGTTATATACTGATCTCTGGTACACCCTCCCACTATTCTCAGTGGGCAGGAACCTAGTGTAATCTTCCAACCAACCTGAACCATCATCCTTAGCGACTTCCATGTTTATAACACGTCCTTAAACACCTTTAGCCTCTTAACTGATCAATAGAAAAACAATACTAACTACTGACATTCTAACAATCATAACTGATAGGAAGAGGTTTAAAATTGATGAAATGATTTAAATAACAATAATACATTTCTATAGTACCTTAAGGTTATTTTTGTTTAGTCCCTTCGGTTGTGTCTAACTCTTCTTGACCCCATTGAAAGTTTTCTTAGCAAAGATACTGGAGTGGTTTGCCATTTCTTTCTCCAGCTCATTTTACAGATGAGGAAACTAAGGCAAACAAGCTAAAGGGATTTGCCCAGGATCACCCAGCTAGTGTCAGAGGCCAGATTTGCCCAGGGTCACACAGCTAGTAAGTGCCTGAGGCCAGATCTGAACTCATGAAAATGAGTGTTTGTAACTAGAGGCCCAGCACCAGATCCACTGTGCCACGTAGCTGCAAAGTGGAAACAAGGTGTTTTATATACATAATCTCATCTGATCCTCACAACAACCCTGTAAGGGGCTATTTGTATTTAAACTGGAGCTATGATTTTATTGGTGTAAGGAATTCTGAATCAGGAAATTCCCTATGCCGATGCACATGGACATTTACTTTTCATCTTACGGAATTTCCTGGAGCCCTGGGAAGTTGTTGCTGTTGTTGTTAATTAGTAATGGTTATATTAATAATTTAGGTAGCACTTGACAATTTTCAAAGCACCTTGTTCATCTCATTTTGTCATCACAAGAACCTTGGTATCCTTCATGACTCCAAGACCAGTTCTCTAAATTGTTCTTCAGGTCCTTCTAACATTAACTAGAGCAGGGGTGGGGAACCTGCAGCCTTGAGGCCACATAGCCTTCCAGATTCTTGGGTGAGGCTTTTTGACCAAGTCCAAGTTTCACAGAATAAATCCTTTGGTTAAGGGGATTTGTTCTGTAAGGTTTCGATTCAGTCAAAGGACTGCACTTGAAGACCTAGAGTGTCACATGTGGCCTTGAGGCCACAGATTTCCCACCTCTGAACTAGTGTTTTAGTCTGATTGCTGCGCCAAGGCCTAGCTGCTTCTAAGACCATTCTTAAAAGTCAAGAAGATGTCTACAAGCTCAATTCTTTACTGTGATCCCTCTCACAATTCGAGGTGCTACTAATGTATGGAATTCAATTATCTGTAAGTCAAGTGATGGAGCAGGCCTGTATTAGTATTACTTCCATTAATGCCATTAGCATTATTAGTGATTATCTATGAAAACTGCAAGAAAAGGATGGGCCTGTTTGGAGATTCTCTTATCCTGAGCAGAAAGAAGAAATTTGTATTAAGTATAAGAATTAAGTTTAGGAAACATTAAATAGTATTTTTTTGGCATGGTAATAGTTAATAGTTTTCTTTGAACTGTAGCTTCTTAAGTTTCCATAATAAAGTCAACAACATTTTTTCTTTTTTACTTTGCAAAAGATTTTACCCACTGGCCTTCTACTCCCAATCCAAGTCAATAGTAATTTCTTTCAAGGTCACTCTTAAAAATATTCAAACCAAACTCACTTGAAATAACTGCCACCTCTCAATGCTGTTATCTATATCATCTTTCTATTAATTATTAGAACCAACCTTTCATAGGGTCGTCTCAGATAACGTAAGACTCCTGAAATTCACGAATGTATGCAAAGGCCCAGTTGAATGTAAGACCAGTCTAGAGAGTCAAGAAGATTTTCCACAAGTTCAGACACGTACAGCTTGATGAATTCAAGATGCTAAATTTTCTAGGACACCTAAAGAGTCCAAGAGTTTTAACAACAAGGTAACACCAGAGGCAGAGTTTTTTCTCTGAGCTGCAAGAGCAATCCAGCCTCAACTTGAATTCTTTTGGAAGATACATCATGTAACTCTCACATGGATATTGGTGCTTGTATTGGCTTGTGGAAGAAAAAACAAGAACCTACAGGTCTGAAAGAAGGATCTTGGTCCTCATCTGGAAGTCCCTAAGGGAGCCATGATAGCACAGTTTCTGAATTTTAGGGACATGTGTTCAAATCTGTGCTGTTATTTATTGCTTCGAAGCCTTGGGCAAGTCATTAAACCTCTCTGGGTCTCAGTTTCTTAAAATGAGGGACTGGGCTATTTGATTTATGTGAAATATATGTATATGTATGTATGTATATATATACATATATATAATACAATATGTACTATTGGAGGGAATACCCCACACTGATGAGATCACAGCTCCATTGGAATACTGGAAAAGGCCTAATTAAGGATGAAGACAAGAAAATATAAAAAATTGAAGTATCAAAATATTAGAGAAGTTATGTTCAAGTCTATTGAATATCAGTCTCTCTGTAACAACTTATGAAAGTAAACTAAAGAACAACCTTGCTAAGAGACTGTTAATGTTCATAGTACAAACACATATACTCAAAGTAAACCCATGCATCACACAGGTTATAGAACTCCTATGCCTCCCCTGATATCCCACTACTACAAATTCTAGATAGAGAAGGAATAATTAATTGATGTCACAGAAACACCAGGTCCTATAAGTTATTTAAAGTGAAAGTATACGCTTGAGAGAGATCATTTAAGGAAACTGTTTCTTTAATCCTCCACCACCAGTTTCTGTGAATGATAAATTCCCATTCTTTTTTTCACCATACAGGGCCATTTTGTAAATTATAAAGGTCATGAATATACTTACTATTGTTTATGAAGATGCGTGAAATTAGTTTACTGTCCTAAATAATGAACTGGTTTGATACAGGTCCATATATGACAAACAGATAACTTCTCATTTCTCTTCATTCTTCTAGACACATAGGCATAGAGAAAGCTGGACCTGGAATCAGAAAAAACTGGGTTCAAATCCTTCCTTAGACACTTACTAGCTGTATTCACCTAATTTCTGCCTGCTTCAGTTTCCTCACCCATAAGATGTGGATATTAATAGCACCTACTTTTCAGATTTATTATGAGGATAAAGTGATATATTTATAAATTGCTTTACAAAACAAAGTGCTATATAAAATACTAACTCTTATAAGTATTCATTATCATATTATTCTCCTGAAATTCTATAGAACTAATCAGGAAAAATGTGTTGTGGATATATAGAACTCTCTTTTGCATATTAATTTTTTCTTCATTCTGTTACATTAGTACTTTCATCAACTGAACTCAACAGACAATTAATAAGAACCTACTATGTGCAAGATTCTGTGGTATACACCGGAGATGTAAAAAGGAAAACAAAATAATCTCTACTCTCAAGGAATTTATATTCTACTCTACTACCATCCATGGCAGAAGTCAATATTCATTCCAAGGTGACTGAGGAAAATAATTATTAAGTAATTAGTGATAAGCAATTACTAATCTGTAATCAGTTCTTCAGATCATTCTTATTAAAAATCACAGGATCTGGCACAGTAAATTTTGTTGGGTTTTTTGTTTACACAAAATAAATTACTGGAAATGTTCAGCAACCTGACATGACAAAGACAATTTTGTTAATAACTCAGCAGCATGAACAAAACTCTGGAAATTCTTGAAGTGAATTCAATAGGTATAATTGTTTAATAAATGTCTTAGGTGTGTGAAACCAAAACAATTTGAGTAGGATAAGAGGAAAAGAGATGGGAGGAGGCCCTTAAGAGGGAGGTTGAATAGCTTTCGCCTGGGTGTGTCAACCAGACCAAACTGGACTCTACCTTGTGGATGGCGAGAGTTGAACAGAGAAGGCTAGAGGCGAGAGAGGCAAGAATCAAACAGAAGATTTATTTCAAAGTGAGGGAAACAGCTTGCAAGCAAGGTGGGGATCTAGACATATATGCCACTACCTCTACTCTCACCCCCCTCAGTGGGGGAACCCACTTTAATGTGACCAAACCTTGATTTATGTATTTGTGACTAGACAAAGAATCAAATAGTGTAGTATGGCAACAGTAGTGAGCCATAGCAGCCTCATTAAGGCAAGGCTGTTTAGTGACAAAACATCTGTTCATAGCAAGGATTCATGTCTGAGTCTATTGGTGCTTACCTGAACTCAGGGGCTATCAGTTCTATGACTTAGTTGTAGCAGTGTTCATCCAGAGGGTGAGCACAAAAGATTGTTGTCATGCCAAGCTCAGGGCACAGCTTGTTTGCTAGACCTTAGCTCTGGAAAACAGGGTGTCTCCTAATAGTATCTTGACAGCTGAAAAGAAACTATGATTTTCCAGATAGACAAAAATACTTTGTTCCCTCATGTCTTTCCTCACATGAGGAAACCAATCAACCTACATGAATATATTGAAAGTCTACTATGTTGGGCAGCTAGGTGGCTTAGTAGATAGAGTTCCCCAGACTGGACTCAAGAAGACTCATCTCCCTGATTTGAAATCTGACCTCTGACACTTAATAACTGTGTGACCCTGGGCAAGTCACTTAATACCAATTACTTCCAAAAAAAGGTGTGGGGAAAGAAATATAAAGAGGAGTGTCATGTGTGAGAAATAGTAGAGGAATTTGTATTTAATTATAAAAGAGTGGGTCACTGGAGTTTACTGAGTAAGGAAGTAGCATATTCAAACATTTTAGTTAAAATAATCCTTGGACAGCTATGTGGAAGATAGGTTGAAGCAGAAAGAGACTTGAGGCAAGAATACCAGTTGGGATCTAGTGAAGAGATGATGAGAACCTACACTAAGACAGTAGCTAGATGGGTAGATGAGTAGAGAAAAAGGGATAGAAATAAGAGATGACATAGAAGTCAAAACTATGAGATTTAGCAACTGATAAGATATGGGATGAGTGTGAGGAATCGAGAATGAAAATGGTGTTGTAGATGTGGATAACTAGAAGTGTAACGTTTTCATAAAGAGAAATAGAGACATTTGGAAGTGTAGTAGGTTGGGAGAAAAGAGAAGTTCTGTTCTGGACATATTAATTTTGACATGCCTGTAGGATATCCAGTTCAAAATGTCCAATAGGCAACTCAGTGTGCAATTCTGGAGATCAGGAGAGACTCTAGGGCGGGAGATAGCGCTCTGGGAGTCACTGATACAAAGATTATACTTCAACCAATGTGAGCTAATGAATTTAGATACTAAAAATTAACGGAGAGAAAGTAGCCCAGGACAAACCTTGTGATTCTCCAACAATTTGGATACAAGCTACTGAAGCTGATCCAGCAAAGGAGACTGAGAAGGAATAGTCTTGGACACAGGAAGAGAGCCAAGAGAGAAGACTGTCAAAAAAACAAAAAACAGAAAGGAAAAAGTATGCAGACGAAGACGGTCAAGAAGGATACAGATTGAGAAAGGCCATCATACTCATCAATAAAGAGGTTACTGGTCTCCCTGGATAAAACAACTTCTAAAGCCAAAAAGTCAGATTGCAAAGGGTTGAGAAATAACTGAAAGGAGATGAAGTGGAGTCATCATGTATAAATAGCTTTTTTTAGAAGCTTGGCTGCCTAGTTTTCAGATCCAGTTTGCAACAACAGATCACTTAGGGCCTGAGGATTCAAACAAATAGTCCTTTTATTAAAAAGTAACATCAACCTATAGAAACATTTCCCAGTGTGGTTAGAAACAGTTCAGTTAGATCAAAACAGATAAAAGTCACCAGCAAAATTTAAAAGCAATTGACAAGAACATTCTCTGGGGTTTCAGAAGTACCTCATTAAAACCCTAAAAGCAATACTCTTCTCATCCAAAGGGTCCCCTGCTGAGACTCTCACCAATCCATTTGGGGGCAAAGTTAACCCAAACTTTCCTAGATCTACCCCACAATGTTTTTGCTGAAACAATCCCAGCTGCTGGAGTGGGTATGGAAGTGCAGGGGAGATTAGGGAGGATTAACTCAAGCCTTCCAAATTCCACCAATATCCTGGACCAGGAAAACGTAGAAAAGCTATAGGATGATAGCTTGATGGAATAGTAGGAACTAATGGTTTTTGTTTTTGGGGGGTTTTTTTTGGTTTGAGGGATTGCTTGGGTTTTTTTGTTTTTGTTTTGTAGGATGGGGGAGATGTACTTGCAGGCAGCAGACTAGGAGCCAGTATAACTACACCTCAATTAGTGCATGTTGCATATTTCCAGTAGGATGGAACCAATTACCATACTTTACATAATTATAACTTCAAATGGAGCAAATTTTAACAAATTTGATCACTTGATAGAATTCATTATTTGCATCGATTGGGACCTAACTGTGGAAAGACAAGAAGAGATTAAAGGTTGAGGCTAGAATATGAGGCTGGATGCTATCTAGGAGAGGAGAGAGGAGAGGACCATAGGTGCCTAAAGAGGGCTTGGCTTTCCTGAGGAGAAGGGCACCTCTTCATCGGAGACTGGACTGAAGGAAAATTTAATAGGGAATGATGTCAAAGAGCTTTGAGATATCAAGAAGGGAAAAAGAGGAGTTCATAGTGAAAGGCCTCTACTTTCCTAATAATAAATATCGAGCATTTATACAGCACTTTAAGATTTGTAAGGAACTTTCCATATATTGTTACATTTGCTCCTCTCAGCAACTGTGTAAAGTGATACTGCTATCATCCTGCTGTACAGATGAGGAAACTGATGCTAAAGCAGATGAAATAATTTACCTAGGGATCCAATGACTGTATAATAGCTATCTTTGTGGTTCTGAGTGGTAACCAAGAAGTGGTTTCTGATTTGGTTACATCCACAATTCCTTATACTCTGATCAGAATTTTTCCCTACGGAGCACTACAAGCTTCTTATTAAAGAGTGTCGGGAATTGTGGATTTGACCAAATCAGAAACCACTTCTTGGACACCACTCACTGATGAAACTCCTTCCACACTGGCTATATTTCAGAGAGCGCTGGTTATGTAACCTAGGCACAATGGATGCTTTACATAATGGAAGTGAATACGTGTGCTTGGACACTGTATGCAAGGTTAAAGCATAGAACTGATCAGCAAGTAAAATGAACTTTAACAATAAGAAAATTTATAATAAGGCATCTAATCAAGGCTATTAGCTTTATTCACATTTCTAGTAAGGCCAGTCAATAGACAAAGAGGCTGAAAGCCCAGAATAGCTCTGCCCAAGAGAAAAACTCAGGATCTGGGGGAACTGGGTGATGACAGATGCCCTCTACAAGTGATATTATTCTCAGTCAATGACTTCTTCAGGTCCAATCCTCTCTCTCTTACCTTGAAGACCACTCTTCTGCTTCCTTAGCTATGTCTCTAACTACTTTTTGTATCTATTTCCCAACCAAATTTCTGACACTCCACAGTAGAGTGGGAAAATAGTAGAGTAAGAGAGATATTCTATCAATTTCATGCATTATGGAAGAAAGAAGAAATATCCAAGCTGTAAGGTAGGAAAAGTAAAAAATAAGGAGAAACTTGTTGGCAAAATCATCCTTAAGGTTCTAATTAGAATACTGGTGTGAAGTAGCTCCTGTAGCTTCATCTTCTTGCTGGATCCTGTTCACTTGTTTTCAGTGGGAAAAGAGATGACCAAGGTTTAGAGTGTCCAAGACAACCCTGAAGTTGAAAAATAATCTCAGCCCACTCTGATGGAGTCAAGTCAAACCAACCAGTATTGACTAAGTGACTTCTGTAGGTCAGGCACAGTATTAAGCTCAGAAAATACAAAGGCAATATAACGTTAATGAGATTTATGTTAGTGAAAGATCTTTCCCACCCATTAATGGGCCTCTGATTAGAAGAGGCTTGTTTTTAAGGATGAGCCATACCTTTGGTTAATTGCTAATGAGGCACTGAGTCAGGAGGGTCATGCCCTCCAGCTCTGAAAAATGTATATCTACTCTGAGGCAAGTTTTACTTTGGGGCTTACTCTTTGGAAGTAGGTTCATGTGTCAGATGAGACTCTGGATAGCTGTTAATGAGCACACACAACCCCCTTTGAAAACCCAGATGTTGGTGCTTGTCTCTCTGGTAACTATGTATGTACTGGTCAGACGTTGACAGTGGAATCTGTTGGTCTGTTGTTATGTATTGCTTAGTGTCAGATAGAAGCCCTGTCTGTTGGTCTTTATTTTCTCTGCTTGTATTTTCTCTGTCGATAAATGTAATTAAAGTAGATTGTTGACCCCTCAAAAGTTGCTTTCCTTTTAGAAAAGCAGATTTAAGAACCTGTGCACCACGCCCTCCTGGGTAAGCCAGGGTGCTTGGTGCTACAGGCAAAAAGCTAGTTCTGCTCTCAGGGAGTTCACAGTCTAAGTGGAGATATAATATGAAAACAGTATGGGTAGAAAGGAGATAATCTCAGAGAGAAGGCACTAAAGTTAACTAAAGTTAAGGAGGACTGAAGGAGGCTTCTTACAGAAATGATGAGGGAAAAAATTCCAGGCATAGAGGACAGTTAGTGAAAATGCCTGGAGGTGGGAGATGTGGGGTCTTGTTCACGGAACAATAAATGTATCAAGATGAGGAAATCTCAAAGTAAAGGGTATGGGGGGTAGGGGGAGGTAGGTGGGAAGGATCAAAGGAATAGAGAGAATCAGGGATCAGTGTGAAAAAAGGCCAGGTTATGAAGGGCTTTAAAATACTTGATCCTGAACAGATATGCAGTATTTTCCTCCTCTTTCTTCCCCAGCCCAGGTCAGAATGGTGTCTGCCTTTACCAGGTTTCCTCAATCACTTTGTTTGAATTTCTCTTCTGTCCATATCACTTCCTATTCTATATCATATGTTTTTTAGATTCATATCATATTCCCCTTATTTTCCTGCAAACTCCTTGAGGCTGCAGACTTTTTTTCATATTTTTTTCTCCAAGGTCCAGTATAACCTCAGTGTAAAAGCTTGTGGACAGCTTGCGTTTATCCATAGATATTTGATAAGCTGACCTGAACTAAAGTGACCTCCCCTGCTTGCCCCAGAAGGACAGAAAAACCATTTATTGCATTACTGTTCCATTGTACTTCCCGAAGAGGTCTCTAGGTCTGGCCTGGTCTAGTCTACCTGCCAGGGAAGGAGAGGAAACCATTTCATCACATTGCAGTTGTAGGTAACCTGCCTGAGCCTGCCTATCGGAGATGAATAAAGGCACTACATCTGCCTTCTCCCCACACTCTGGTCCACTCACCTGAGCCTGCCCCCATGCAGCTACCCCACTTCTAGTTATACAGTCAACACCCAGAGCTGTTGATCATTTATCTAAAGTTATTCCCCAATGATTAATTAACTCCTCTCTGGTAATATTTCTCCAGCTCAGTGATTCTGAACACTTGGTACAGTTCAAACCCTCTTCTCTTTCCCTCACTGTTCACTCCCTTATTCCCATCCTCCTCCATATATCACACACACATACCCTCCCCCACCCCCACACACACCATCCCACTTTAAAGCTACCACGGCTTCCACTGTGTACCCTGAAATACCTGTTCCATAGCTAACAAATTTGGTTTTGTGTTAAACCTTTTCTTTTCCCACTGCTTTCATCTGACTGCTATTGACATCCTCTCCCCCAGTTCCTTTCAAGAACTGGCTACACTTTCATTTTCACTCTTCCAATTCACTTTCCAAAGTGAGAGAGTGGGATTACTCCCTGCTCCCTATTTTTACTTCTAAGTATTCTCTCTACCAGCATCACTCCGTAACCTTCCCTCCTCTGCACTTCTTTCAGTCCAGATTTAGACCCAATCAAGATCCATTCCCAGGATACTTTCCTTCCTTCATCAGTGAGTTTAGTATCTGAAAGATCTTTCTTTCCTCCCCATCTCTACTAGGGGATACATTAATACTCTCTCAAACACCCTTACATCCCTATTCTTTTCCCACATCCTAGTTCTGCGCCCTCAGCTTCATACAGAGAGGGGCACACCCTTGACCTCGCCATCACTCACAAATGATGCACTTCATGTTTATGAACTCCTAAATTCCTTTACCTGATCACAATCTGTTGTTATTCCAACACTCCTTTTGCCTTGCAACTCCAAACCCTGTTCTTCACCCTTACTAAACCTCTATTCTCTCCACCCTTCAGTTCTTTCCTAGCCAATCAACCAGTAACGGCTACAATTTCCTTTTTCTATCTTGACCCCTTGGTGTACCAGTTCAACTGTATCTTGTTCTGTCTCTTGAGAACCTTAGCCTGTTATCCAATCCCCAATTCTGGATTATTCCTGCCATCATGCCTCGTCACAAACCTTCACTCCTACTCATATACTACTTCATGAAGTTAGAGAAATCACAAAGCCATATTGACTTGATCTACCACAAATTTATATTACATAATCTCAAATGAGATTATGATTAATGATGAACGCTAGAGCAAAGTAATTCTTTTACACCTTCCTAGCTGACTTACTATCTCACTTACCACAGTGTTTTTCCAAAAGGTTTAATCTCAAATATTCCATCACTCCACCACCACCCCCATCCTGTTGCCTAAGAACTTTGCCTTATATTACAATGAAAAAATTGGGGCCATTTGCTGAGAATTCCATCTTTTCCCCCTCTTCATTTCACATCACCCATTTTACTGGTACCAATACCTCATATGTCTCATATGAGGCAAACCCCTCTGCATGAACATATGATCCCGTGCTATCTCATTTTCCTCAGCACATTGCCCTCTCCAGCATATCCAGTCTCTCACTTATGATCAATCTCTTTCCCTGTCTTTTGGATGTTTCTCTAATGCCTACAGACATTCCCATGCCTCCCCATCTTCCAAAACCCCTCACTTGATCTATCAAATCTCACTAGCTAATATCTCATATATCTCCTCATTTTTATGGCTAAACTGCTTGAGAAGGCTGCCCACCATAAGTGCTTTGACTTTCTTTCCTCTCACTCTCTTCTTAACTCTCTCACAATCTGACTTCCAACCTTATCATTCCCTGAAACTGTTCTCTCCAAAGTTACCACAGATCTCTTAAATGCCAAATCTAATGGTCTATTCTCATTCCTCATCCTTCTTAACCTCTCTGCAAACGTTGGCACTGTCAATCACCCTCTTCTCTAGATATTGTCTTCTCTATAGGTATTTGTGAAGCTACCCTCTCTTGGTTTTCCTTCTACCTGTCTAACTGTTCCTTCTCAGTCTCCTTTGTTGAATCATCATCCAAGTCACACCTGCTAATGGTGGGTGTCCCACAAGACTCTATCCTAGGTCCTCTTTTCTTCTCCATGTTATTTCATTTCATGATCTGTTCAGCTCTCATGGATTCAATTATCATCTTTCGGCGGATAATTCTCAGATCTAAGTGGCCAGTTCCAACCTCTCTCTTGAACTCCAGATGAGGGTTTCCAACTATCTATTAGTCAGGTTGAGCAGGGTCCCCTAGACATCTTGAACTCAGCCTGTTCAAGGATTGAATTGAATTCTTTCCCTTCTCCCTAAACTCCCTCCCTGTTCCCTCACCCCAAGTCTCCTCTTTTCCTAACTTTCCTATAAACATGACAGGGAGGGGAAGAAAGAATACTACTATCCTCCCAGTCACCTAGACTCTCAATCTAGGTGTCATCTTTTGCCTTTCTTTTATTCCGAGTGATTTTTACAATGTCTGGCACATAAAAGGTGCTTAACAAAAACTTCTTGCCTTGATTTGTTGACTTCAATTGAACTTCACTATAAAATATTAGTTCCAGGTCTTCTGCTGTTCTCATAATCAGCAGTAAATGAATGTTTGTTGACTTAATTACAGCAGCCACTGTCCCTTGCCCAAGAAAATAAAACCTTTAAATCTTTGCAGATTGCTGATTCTCAGAAATGACTTCCAATCTTTTCAAAAATGTAGGGCCCTGTCATTTGTTAATACTTTAATGATTCTCTATTCCTCCTAAAAGTGCAGTTGGAAGAACATTTGTTTAATTAGAGTGAATGGAAACTTTATCTTCCAAATTCTGTGAACAATTTATGATACCTCTTGATATAATGAGGCTATCTGTGAACGATTCAGTGAGCTACCCTTCCTCTGAGTAAGCCTAGGCATAAATGTGTCCTCCAGGCCATGTGGGACAGAAATAAGCTTGCTGGATTTGGAGTCAGAAGACTTGGCTTCAAATACTGAGTGGTTCAAGCTAGCCATTTAACCTCTCTGGGCTTCAGTTTCCTCAACTGTAAATTTAGACTAGTTGATCTGTAAGGTGTCTTCCTTTTCTAAACCCATGAACATATGAGGTCCAATCAGCCAGGACATAACTAGACAATAGAGTTGATAGATCATAGCTTCACTGGTTTTTAGAGACAGAAGGACCATTAAATACAATCTTCTCATTTTTAACATGAAGAAATGTAGACCCAGAGAAGTTAAGCAACTTACCCAAAGTTACACAGCTAGTAAACGTCTGAGTCAAGATCCAAATCTGGTTTTTCTTGACTCCGGGTCTGATGTCCTATCCACTATACCATACCACCACTAGCTAAATGTGCCATATGGATAGATTCTTGTGTGGGTTTTCTTTTTAAAGCTATGACCAAAAATATTAGCACAGTACTCTATGATTTCTTTCTAACACAAATGCTAGTTCACCAAGTATGTTTAATTAGTGGTAGAACCAGGAATAGAACAGAAGTCTCCTTTCTTCATCTCTATACTCTATCTACTTTTTCTTAGTGTCTCTATTTGGTAGGTAATCAACCAAGCATTTATAAATGCCATGGTATGAACCACACTGTACTCTTTTCTACATGACTACCAATAGTAATATTTATAGCACACCCCTAGTCAGATCAGTCAGTTTAAAATTAACTTTTTGAATTTCTGTTCGCTTGATTTCACATAGCACTCTTTTCAATTTTCAATTCTGTCATTAACAGTCTAGCCAAAGGCAAGTCTTCCTTTATGCAATGTCTAGAGGAGTTAGTTATGTAACTTTAATATCTTCTTATAATAGCTGCAGAAGAACAACAATATAGACAATGACTGAGCCAAACTTGTTGGACAGGTCTCCTTTCTGTGCCTTTGTTACCTCATCTGCAAGGTAAAGAGTTAGATGAAATGATTCCTGATGTCCCTTCCAGCTCCAAAATCCTGATAGTTTACTAATTGTATCCCTCTAACATAATAATATACAGTTATGGTCCCTAATACAATAATGCACAATAATCAATGGTTTCCTTAACAAGTAATTCTAGAAGTCTGTATCTATAAATTACGCTTTATAAATTTAAAAAAAAAATTATTTCCCTGAGTTTACTTTTCAGATCTAATGTCATCATTATTTACTTAATTGTATCATATAAGCAGGTAATTTACATTGATCTAGTACAGTTACATCAAACCTCTTCACCCATAAAAATAGGGATACGAAGATAAAAGTATCTGGAACAATTCTACCAACCCATGTGCTTTCCCTTATCTGATTTACTT
>JAQQSK010000139.1:24798-40807 GCA_028658325.1 Potorous gilbertii
TCAGCCCGTCTCTCTCACTGACCTGTGCGTCTGTGGGTGGATGGACCTTCGCGGTCGCCGGAGATTCAGGTCCCTGCCGCCCGCTCAATTCTGTGATTTTATTCATGTCTAAAATCCTCTATTTCCATGACCTTCGGCACCCTAAAGGATTCTGGAGACCTGGCAGCATCATTGCAGAAGCCACTTACCTCCTTTTTGTTCTAATTTAGTATCAAAGCTTCCTGACAGTACTTTACCAGCCCTTCTAACCATATCTGCAGTGAGTCTCATCTGTGCCCAAGAATTCCCTTGCAGACTCTGATTGGATTCATGACAGGATTGAGTAGCAGGAATTATCAGGTACTAAGGTGAGAAGTCAGTGACTTGTTGGGAATTTTTAGGGAAAGGCAGACAAAGCTCCTGTTGGGGGAGCTATGTGACTGTTTCTTTCTGTCTGTATAGATACTGGGGATTTAAAATTCCACGTTTATATATGAAATGCCATAGAACCGAAGACCTCATAAATGATCTTGAATGTAATAAACTCTGGGTGAGAGGGAAGAAAAAAGAAGCGAAGTTCCCTTCTTTGTACTTGCTGCTGAAACAGGGTGATCCCAATCATTTTTGCTTATTGGTAGTGACAAATAATCCATTAAGCTCTTTGTCTTTGTAATTCTAATCAGATAGATTAATGAAATGGTTTTGGATAACTACACTAAGAAAAATACAAACCGTAGAGAGAAGAGTAATTTGTTACATGTATCCTGGGGAGCATTCACTTTCATTTAATTCATTTCCTTTTTTAGCTGTTTTCTGAATTTATTCTGTAATTCTCCTCCTCACACCCATAACATTATCATAGCACTCAAATTCAAGTTCCCTAGTATTTAGACACTTAGAATCCTTAGATTGAGAGCTGGGAGATATATTTAAGATCATCCATTCCATCCCCCTAATTTTGTCTCATTTTTATCATGTATTTCCAGCACCTAGCATAGTATTTTACACAGAAAAAGCTTGACTAAATGCTTGTTTTTCAAAATTTCTCAAAAATTAATTTTTTTTAGTTATCAAGCATTTTTCTCCCTCCCTCCTTCCTCTTCCCCTTTTTCAAGAAAAATAAAGATAAAAACAACTACTGAAATTCTTGTTGAATGAATACTTGATCAAACGGCCCACTGAAGTGAAATGATTTGCTGCATGTTCAGAAAGGTAGTAAATAGCAAAGTAAGAATTAAAAAAAAACCCGTTTCCAAATCTTTTGACTCCAAACCTGGTATTCATTCCACTATACCATGTTATCTACTTTCAGTTGTTTTCAGTTGTATCTGACTCGTCATGATCCCATTTAGGTTTCTTTGGGGGGAATAGTTTGCTGTTTTCTTCTCCAGCTCATTTTAAAGATGAGGAAACAGGAAAACAAGTTTAAGTGACTTGCTCAAGGTCACACAGCTAGTAAATGTCTGAGGCTGGATTTGAATTCAGGTCATCTTACTCCAGGCCTGTTACAGAGACACCTAGCTGCTCTTAGCATAGGCTAAAAAGACAGTACTTGTCTTGAAGGGGTGAACAGTTTAATGGGAAGAAACAGCACACAAAAGAAGGCAAGAAAGGAGTAGTAAGGGAAAGAGACAACCTTGTTCAGAGGAGCTGAAACCAAGCACAGAAGCAGTACAAAGAGGAGTGACAAGTTTCTGTTCTTTGTGTTTGTTATTTAGTCATTTCAGTGGTGTTTGACTTTTTGTGAAGCCATTTAGGGTTTTCTTAGCAAGAATACCGCAGTGGTTTGTCATTTCCTTCTCCAGTTCATTTCACAGATGAGTAAACAAGGCAATCAAGGTTAGATAACTTGCCTTGTGTCACACAGGTAGTAAGTATCTGAGGTCAGATTTGAACTCATGAAGGTGAGTCTTCCTGATTCCTAGCCCAGTCCTCTGTCCACTGTACCACCTAGTTGGCCAGGATCAATGAGATTGGGGGGAGGAGGGAGAAGGGGTAAAGATCTTGTTTCAAATCAGGCAGAACAGCAGATGCAAACTGGAGTTTCATCCATTAAATGCAATGTTCCCATTAGTGTCACTTTCAAATATATACATATTATATATATATATATATATAAATATATATATATTAGACTACAGTCTAATACAGTGGAAAGTGCATGGCCTTTGAGGACTTCTGTTCAAATTTTGCCTCTGTTACTTACTATATGTGTGATGGACAAGTCACTTAAGACTCGCTGGAGCTTTAGTTTTCTTTTTTATAAAATGAGGAAGTTGAACTAGATAGATTTTTAAGATCCTTTATTGCCTAGTCTCCTAGCCTCTCAAAACTTGTACTACTGTACTCTCCTATTAAGATAGATAGTCACACTATATTTTCTATGACCTGGGGCATTTTCTGTCCTACCAACTTGACATCAAATGAAACCATGGTGACAACCTAGTATAATGGAAGAGAATTGGTGCTGAAGTCAGAAGTCTTGGATTCAAATTCCACTTCTAACAATTCACTGCCTGTATAACCTTGGGCAAATCATTTCACCTCCTTCAGTCTCAATTTCTCTTTTGTAAAATGAAGGGGTTGGAGTATGTAGCCTCTGAAGTCCTTTCCAGCTCTAACAATGTGATCTAGATCTGTGCTTCTGACTCTCATAATAGGGTAAGTGACTTTTCCAAGGTGTTATGGCTAGCAAAGCCCAGAACTTTTAAAGACCAATACATGGCTTTTTCTACTACACTCAAGTGAATCTCAACCAGGATGAACTAAGAAGTTCTTCTTGGTTCTAGAATTCAGATCAAGTGAATATTTATAGCCCGCACTTACAAGGTTTACAAAGCATTTTACCCTCCCCTACTCAGTGATTTTGAACCCCTGGCTCTCCTGCTTCAAACCCTGATCTATTACTCCTATTTCCCTCCCCCAACATCTTACTCTAAAGTTATTCATACGTTCACACTGTGCTCTCTGGAATGCCTGCTCCTTATATAATAACTTGCTTTCATTTTCAGTCTTTTCCTTTGCCCCTGCTTCTGTCTTCTGGCTCTCACTGAGTCCTGGCTCCCTCTTGATGACACAGCCTTCCTGGTCTCCCTTTCCAGCACTTGTTGCTCTTTCACTCTTCTCTCTCCTCCTTCAGCCCCTACTCTCAAATCACTGGTTGAGGTGGGAGATTTGAAATGCTTCTTGCTTTCCATTGCCACGTCTATGTCCTCCCTTTACCATCATCACTTAGTAACACCTTCTTTGAGGTTCACTATTTCTTCTCTCCCATCTAGATTCTGGTAGCTACTATCTATTGACTCTTCTTTCCTAGTGAGTTCAGTGAATAGCTTACAGTCTTTCTTCTTCAACTCCTGTCTTGATATTAGGGTCTTCAATATATATACTGGTACTCCCTCAAACACTCTAATTTCACAGTTCTTCACATGACCTACTAACCCCCCTCAGTCACACACAACAGCGGTCATCATCTACAAATATACCACTTCCATGTTCCTGAATTTTGAACTTTTCTAACCTGACCAAAATCAGTTGTTATTAAACCTTTCTCTCTGACTTGCAACCCTGAGCTCCATTCTTCACCCTCACTATGACCTGCAGTCCCTCAATCCCTCATTTCTATCCCAAGCTATCACACCTGCACTAGCTAGCCTCTCCTCCCTTCCCCATCTTGACCCTTTGGTAGGCCAGTTCAGCTCTGTACTTTCCTCTTCCGTTGAGTCCATTGTCCTCTTGTTGTATTTTTAACCTTGCTTTTATAAGCCTAAGCCTTAGATCATTCATATCACCTACTTCCCTCTTATTCACATGCTTTTGGATGAAGCTGGAGAAAATCATGAAATCGTGTTGATTGGGTTCTCTACAAATTATATTACATATTATCAACTCAGCCCCATTCTTGCAAGGCAATTGTTTTACTTCTCTCTAATTAACTCCCTACCTCACTCTCCATAATGGCTTTTTCAAACATCTTCAACATCCCTCCTTCCTTAACCATGACTCACCCTCCTCCTTACCCTCTCAGATAAGAACCTTGCCTTATATTTTCCTAAAAAATTGAGACTATTAGCCAAGGGCTCTATCTTCTCTATCTCTCTTCCTCTTCTCAAATATCCAGCTATCTTCTGCCATTATCTCCTCTTTCACCCCATCTTACATGAAGAGATGGCCCTGCCCTGCTCTTTGCCAAGGCAAACACCTTTACATGCAGAAGTGATTTCATTCCAACCTGTCTTTTCCAACAAGTTGTTTCCTCTATCATCTCCATTCTCTTGTTTATCTTTAATCTCTCCTTGCTTACTGGTTGCTTCCTTATTCCCAACAAACTTGCCCATATCTCATCCATTCTCAAAAAATTCCTCACTTGATCTATCCGTCCTTGCTAGCTATCACCCTACATCTCTCCTCCATTTTATAGCTAAACTCCTTGAAGACGTCTGATTGTAGCGAGTGTTTCTACTCCTCTCTCACTCAATTCTAAGCTCACTACATTCTGGCTCCTGACTTCACCATTCAACTGAAAGTGCTCTTTCCAAAGTTATCTCTTAATTGCCAATTTTATTGACCTTTTCTTCATCTTCATCCTTCTTGACCTCTCTGCAGTCCTTAAGACTGTCAATCACACTCTCGATACTCTTTGCCCTCCAGATTTTCATGACACTACACTTCCTGGTTCTCTTTCTACTTGTCTTATAGTTTGTTATTACTCTCCCGTGCTGGATCTTCATTTGCATCATATTGGTCAGCCAGAGGTGCCCCACAGAGCTCTGTCCTGGACCCTCTTCTCTTCTTCCTCCATACTATTTTACTTGATGATCTCCACAACGCTCAAGGTTTCAATGATCATTTCTGTGCCAATGATTCTCAACTCCACATGTTCTGCCCTAACTTCTCTCCTGACCTCTAGTTGCCCATCCCTAACTTCCTATTGGACATCTCACTCTGAACATCCTATAAACATCTTAAGTTCAACAGTATATAGAGTGCTAGGCCTGGATGCAGGAAGACTCATTTTCCTGAGTTAAAATCTGACCTTAGACACTTACTAGCTGTGTGATCCTGGTAAGTCTCTCAAGCCTGTTTGCCTCAGTTCATCATTTGTAAAATGAGCTGGAGAAGGAAATGGCAAACCACTCCAATATATTTGCAAAGAGAACACCACATGAAATCATGAAAATTCAGACATGATTAAACAACAACAAAAAAATCTGCTCAAGAACTTTGCCTAAAGATTTCTTAAAGTTCCAGGCAAACGGTGGGAAAGGAAGAGATAATATTACTTAGAGAAACAATACTGACAATAAAAAAACCAAACAAACAACAAAACACCAGTGTGGTTTGCCATTTCCTTCCCCAGGTCATTTTTTCCCTTAAACTCTCCCTTCTTTCTAACTTTGAAATTATGGTCAAGGGTGCTGATGGGGTGCTTGGGTGCATGTGCTTGGGTCCCAATTCTAAAATCACATTTCTCCCTAGCCTCAAAACACTATCCCAGGCAGTTTCTCCCCATCCCAAAGACAACGTGCCCCAGCAACAACTGTTATCTCCCTCCTGATACAGCAGTCAGTTGCACCTATAGAATTTATTAGTCTGAACTAGTTGTGTACTGACTGAACTGTCTGTGTATTGGATCATAATGACATTCTACTCACTGACCAATCATATGTATCCTAGACTTAGACATATATATTCTCCCTTCCATTTATCTTTTCTAAGAAGACATTGATGAGAATAGCCTGGTATTCTGTAGTCACTCCTGACCACTAGTTGACTTAGTGACTTTTTAGGCCTAAAATCTCCAGGTAGCCCTCACCTTGGGCTATTTCCCAATGAACTCTGTGTAAAAATGCTTGCTTTGTAGATACTAAAAGTGCATGTTCCTTTAAGAACTAACTACTCCTTAATCATTCCCTAATCCCACCCTGAACCACCTAATTAGCATATTTGGTACATGTTTTACTTATAGAATATCTTATATAAACTTTACCTGCACCCCATTCAAATTACAGACTCCCGAAGAACTCTTGCCGGCTGAAAAGCATAATAATCTTCACCTCGACCTCCACAATGTTTGAGTCTGTGACTTCTCCAGATGGCTCACACAGGGAATTCCAGTCTTGGAGTTCCTGTACCCTTATCTCTCTAGCCCTCATCAGTACCACCATCCTTCCAGAAACCCAGGCTCCCAATCTAGGTGTCACCATCAACTTTTCACTTCCTATCACCTCTCCCCTCCATCATATCTGTTGCCATGTCCTATCTATTGTACCCCTTCTTTCTCTCCTTTGACATTGCCCCGCCATCTTCTGAGTCTAGGTGTTCTCACTGGTTGTCCTCACACTTGGAATGTTCTCCCTTCTGTTTTCCATCTCCAGCTTCCCTGAATTCCTTCAAGTTCCAGTTAAAATCCTACCTTCTGAAAGAAGACTTTATCTATCCCCCTTAATTCTAGTGCCTTCTCTCCGCTTATTATTTCTAAATTATTTTATATGTATATATATGTTGTTTGTACAAAAGGTACATGCTTCTCCATTAAACTGTGGGATCCCTGAGAGGTGGGACAGTCTTTTCCTTTCTTTGTAACCCCAGAACTTAGCAGAGTAAGTGGAACATGGTAGGTGCTTAATAAATGTTTGACTGATTATCAATGCATTTTTCATGGAAAGATATCAAAAGAATAAATTGATATCTACAGAAAAAAGAAATATAAAGTGAGGTAAATTGGCACATTTGGAAAATCAGAATGATAGAGAATTATTTGTTATTTTGAGGAGAAAGTGAATTGAGAGTAAGTTGGTGATTTCCCTCATAAAAGTTTTGATCTCAGAAACACAACTTCCCCTGGAGTTGAGTTGGGTTGATTAATGAGAGAGTCGGCATAAATGCACCTAGCCCACTCTGTCTAGCTAGTTCACTCTAGATTGTGCTTCACATTCCATCTAGTCACCCACCCTTTGGCTATCAGCCCTGTTACTTCATGCTTTACCTAGTAATTCCTTTCTTCTTCTTCTTCCTTTGTTTTCCTGCTGGGTTCAAATTCCATTTTTGCTTCTTATTAGCTCTGTGGCACCGGTGAAACACTTAAGCTTTCTAGGCATCTGTTTCCTTATTTTTAAAATAGGAGGATAGTTATTTTTTAAGGTGCATTTCCATTCTAATTCTTGTAATACTAAATTCTAAACACCCTCTGCCAATCATATAGAAATCTGTTTTGCGTACTCATAACACAGTGGTAAAGATCTTACCATACTCCCTCTGCTGGTCACTCTTTGTAATGATAAGACGTAATGCTGTAAATCTCACACCTTGTAATTTTTCTCTTTGAAGTTTCACTTTCTCTATTTGTCTGTATCAGTTTGTTTCTTAAAGCACATTGAAATCTAACAGGTTTGAAAAATATGGTGTAAGATAAGAGGTTTTTTAAATTTAAATATTTTACTTGTGTTTGTCTAACTTCTTTAACTTATTTTAGTTATCAGTCTCATTTGAAGTTCAGTCTCATCTGACTCTTTGTGAGCCTATTTGGGGTTTTCTTGGGAAAGATGCTAGAATAGTTTGCCATTTCCTTCTCCAGCTCATTTTACAGAAGAGGAAACTGAAGGAAACAAAGTTAAGTTACTTGTTCAGGGTTTTGAGCTTGAGGCCAGATATGAGCTAAGGTTCTACAAAGGAGGGCTCTCCCTTGCAACAAGTATGTAGAACTAAGCAAAAGAAGACTGTTGTTTTTGATCATGTCTGATTCTTCATGACCCCATTTAGGGTTTTCTTGGCAAAAATACTGGAGTAGTTTGGCATTTCCTTCTGTAGCTCATTTTACAGATGAGGAAATTGAGGCAAAAAGGGCTGAGTGACTTGCCTAGGGTCGTAGGGCTAATAAGTGTCTGAGGTTGGATTTGAACTCATGAAAATGAATCTTCTTGGCTTTAGACTAGGCACTTTAACCACTGTACCATTTAAGGTCTTAGATTAAGAACATTTACGTTTATGAATTCAAATCCTGTCTTAGACACTAGCTATGTAATCCTGGGAAGTCATTTAACCCTGCTTAGTTTTCTCATCTGTAAAATGAGATGGAGAAGGAAATGGCACACTACTCCAGTATTTTGCGAAGAAAATCCCAAATGGGATCATGAAGAGTCAGACGTACCTGAAAACAACTGAACAAGTAAAATAAACAACTACATTGTCTTATAGACTCATTCTGCACCTACAGTATGCGATTCTTCAACCATGACTGTTTCATCATCAGTACTCAAGAGTCAAGATTAATAATTGCTTTTACCCTGAACTTGAAAACTATAGAAACCTGGCACTCTACCTTGCTGACAAATGAAAGTAACTACTGCACAATATCCAGTTCTCCAAAACAAATGTCAAATAGAAATAAGTAGAAACAGAAACTTCAGGAGTTAGGGCTCCAAGAATGAATAGACGATTTCTTCACTTTAGATAGGTTCTTGCAAGAATGGAGCTGAAGATCATTTTAGAGAAACATGTGATATTCTTGGACTGTTATTTTCTTGTCAGATTGAAATATTAAGAGAGGTAATTCACATATCTTTTTTAAGCAGAGCAAAATAATTCTAATAATAAATGCACAAAAGCACACACACAAACACACACACACACACACACAAACTACTTTGAGGTTTGCAAAGTGCTTTTACAAAGTGTTCCTTTGATTCTCACAAAAAACGCTGAGGAGGAGCTATTATTATTTCTGTTTTACAGATGAGGAAATGAAGACTGACAGGTGAAGTGACTTGCCCAGGGTCATGCAGACGGTTTACCTCTGAGGTCATATTTGATCCATGGGACCCCGGGTCTGATGGTCTCTTCAATTGTGCTAAATAAGGGCTAAGCAAGATGTTTGGTTAAAAAAAAAACATTTCCTGGTTTCATAATATTTACACCTTTCTTCAGCTATAAATTCTTAGCCATTTCCTCCTGGTGATTATGACCCTTAGCCTGAACTAAGATATCTAATACTTCCTTATATAAAGCTATGACATTAATATCTCTTTGCAATTCATTGAATTCTTAGTGGTGATTTTGTCAGTTGGAAGCAAACTAGGGGGAAGAACCAGATAGTGCCAGTTGAGGGGGGTGTGTAGATCTAAACTGAGTGTGTTTTGATATGGTGTATATACATTTCTTCCATAATGTTTCCAGCCCCAACTGTGTAATTCTAAGTTGCTTATTTGCATTCTCAGGCTGGCAGTCATTTTGTGATATGCTATGAGGGATTTAGGATAAGACTAGAATATGAATGATTTTACTGAATGGCTTCCAAGAAGACAAAACACAGGAGGAACCTATCTGAAAGGGAAGGAAAATGACAATATGCAGAAATAACCTATTAGGCAATGCCTGGTAATGGTTACTATTTTTTTTAAGAAAATATCATTTTATCCAGTTCAAAAACAAAGGTTAGTACATTACCACTATATTTAGACCAACATTATGTTAGTAGTATCATAGGTTTTTAGAGTTGGAAGGGTCATATAGTTTAATTCTCTCATTTTACAGTTGAAACCCTGAGAGTTTACTTATTTACCCAAGGTCACCGAGGTAGCGTAGAATGTGGCAGAGCTGGAATATTAACCCAAGTCTGCCTCTGAAACCCGTGCTTTGTCTCTTCCCATGCTGCAATGCTTCTACTTAGTCCCAGCTTTCCTTCTGTCTCTTGGCTTCTGTTTGCTCTGGTAGTCAAAAGGTTAAATTGACTGAGAGTTTGAGATAACAAGCAGGCTTGGACAAGAAATTGGCTTGAGGGCTGGGGAAGAAGTGCGATCCCAGCCTTTATCCTGGGATAACACCACCTGAATGTGATGAAGGAAAGAAAGGCTGGGATGCTGCCAGGGGTTTTCCCTGAAGAAAAGGAACATTTCTCAATAAAAGTTACCTCGGGGTTTGTAGCGCTTGCTTATTTCTTGGGGAAATAGTTCATACAGCCTCCCTTGTGTCCCTAACTCTAGACAGAGCCTTGCAAGAGAAGACATAGGAGCTGGTTCTCAGGGTCATATGCTAATATGTTATCGTCAATGTTAATGAACCTGAGCAGGGCTGTGGTAGAGAAGAGAACTTTATTAGAGCATGAACCTGGGAGTGGACTCTATTTTCACTTAAGTAAGTGACTAAAGTCATTTTCACTATTATAATGCCCAAATTAACTACAAAGGACCTATGAAGGAAGATGCTGTTATTTGCATCCAGAGAAAGAAGTAATAAATAGAATTATGTATAGAATTTTACATAAATATGTATATATATATTTGTGTCTATTGGTAGCCATCTCTAGGGTGAGGAAGAGGGAAGGGAAGAAAAAAAGCAAAAAAGGAAATTAAATGATAAATTTATTATATATTTAAAAGAAATAGCAAGTTGTACAAAATAGATTTGCAGTTTCATGTGCAGTCTTTTTTTCCTATTCTACTATGTTATAAAAATACTTGTTTTATTAAGTTCAGAATAAAAGGAAAAAAGAGAGAAAAAAACTATTATAAAAAAGTAAGGTAGATTCTACCTGTGCCTGTAGGGAATACTTTCAAATGAAAATCAAGTTTTAGAAATGACTCTCAGATGGACAATGGATCTTCAGTGTGCTTTAAAGTTCAGAACATGGACAGTAGTTATAACACTTACTCTTTTTTTTTGCCCTCACACAATTCTGGAAAAACCTTGGGGTGTAGACAGGACTGATCTTAATTTGGTGTCCCCTTTATTCATTGGGAGCCCTAATCCTGCCATTCTGGAATATAAATCCTGCCATTCTGCAGGAGGACCTTAGAACAATCATCAAAACAAATCTTTCTACAAATGTGACACATTTTTATCAGATACACAGTTTTATTTGAATGTACAATTCCTTTCGCATGGTCATACCACAGACTGGGGTGGGGGCATTTCCAGTCACCCTTATTTCTTGCCACTGGACCCAGATGACTCTGGAGGAGAAACTGGGTCTGGTGACCTTGCACAGCCCTCCCTCACTTAAGTCCAATTCATTTGCATGTCATGGCATCACCTTCTTGAGGCTACAGTACTCTTGCAGAATGAAGGACAAACTAACCATTACTGACTGGACATTATATTATGTTCAGGGTGCTATTTTTTAAGAAAGGCATCAACCAACATGTACCCAATTTGAATGATAGATGTCTAGACCAAAGAGGGCATCTGATGGTGAGAAGGTTTGAAGGCATCTCATATGAGGGTTGGTTAAAGAAAGCCAGTGATAAACATTTGTTAATCACTTACTTGGGTAGCCAAGTACTGCAGTGGATAGAGTGCCTACCTGGGAATCAAGAGTACCTGAATTCAAATCTGGCCATAGGTACTTACTACCAGTGTGACACTGGGCAAGTTTACCTGTTTACCTCAGTTTCCTCATCTGTAAAATGAGCTTTTGAAGAAAATGGTAAATGACTCCAGTATCTTTGCAAAGAAACCGCCAAATGAGGTCACAAGGAGCTGGACAAGACTAATCCACTAAACCACAAAAGCACTTATTTTATGCCAGGCCCAGTGCGAAGAACAAATACCAGGAGGGAAAGATCAGTACAAGTAAAATAGTAAACTAATCAGTAAACACCAAGGTTATAGGTGGAATTTGCCAACTGAGGATTAATTCTAGAAATATAATTTGATGTCAGCTGGATTCTGCAGGCTAGCTCGCTCATCTTACATACAGACAATTATCACTTTGTGTAAGAGGACCTCTACTTAAAGTAATTTTTATGTAATTCTCCCAGATGCAGGGAAGGGAGGGAGGCAGGAAGGGAGCTGCTTCTGTGGAGGGAGGTGGCTAGCACATGGTTCAAGGACATGTAGGGTCCAGAACAGAGAAAGAAAGGCAGGACAGGGAACATACGGTACATGGCCGGAACTGAGAAGAAGATGGAAGAAATGTCTGGGAGCAGGGTAGGGAAACAGGAGAGAATGGATGATATGCTAGGGTGGGGACAGATGCAGTACTTGGAAGACAGATACACAGGCTGGACATATGGGCGGAAGGGGCAAAAGTCTCCTTTCTTACCTCCCAAGCCAAGCCCTCATTCCTCAGCAGCCTCTTCTTCTGCTTTCATTTAGAGGTTTATTTTTCCTCTTTTTTTGGTGGGGGAAGGGGTGGGAGGAGGCACAATGTGCAGGGGCAGCAAAGAGAATACAGTACTATAAAGTTAACACAAATAGTTTTTTGGAATGCAGATTTCTTTCAGAATTTTTTACATAGACCCAAATGTACAGAATGCTAGTTTATATAGAGTAAGAACTGTCTGTAAATAATGGTCAGAAAGTTAAGCCTAAAATTCTCTTATCACATCAACATGGTTGATTCTCTATTCTAACTCACTTTTTGAATTCCAAGGACTTAGGAGGTCATCTAGTTCAAACACTCTTCCTTTCACAGAACAGGAAACTATATCCATAATTCATTTTGCTGCCACCTTCTTCCTAATTAACATTAACTAAATTTCTGGTTTCAGCTCAAAGGATCAAAAATCTCAGTTTCTCCTGTCTTCTTTAGTATTCTTGAGATAATATGTTTACAATAATATCTTCTTTTTTATAGTATTTTATTTTGTCCAGTGACATTGAGTTTCAATTTCTGCCCCCCCTTCCTAAGATGGTAAGAAATTTGATATAGGTTATATATGTGCAATCATGTAAACCTATTTCCATATTAGTCATGTTGTGATAAAAGAAAGTTTGTAAAATAATTAGTTTGCAGAAGGAAACACATATTTAGAACAAAAATAAGGTAAAATAGTAAAAATAATAGTATAAATATATAAATAATGGTATAAAAATAGAAAGTAGTAAAAAATAAATAAATAAAAATGGCCTACATTCAGATTCTATCACTTCTTTCTCTGGATGTGGATAGCATGTCCCATTATGAGTTTTTTGGACTTGTTTTAGATCATTGTATTGCTGAGAAGAGCTAAGCCTATCTTAGATGATTACTGCACAACGTTGCTTTTACTGTGTACAATGTTCTTCTGCTTCTGCTTATTTCACTTTGCATCAGTTCATGGAAGTTTTCCCAGGTTTTTCTGAACTCTACCTGCTCACTATTTTTTCTAGCTTAATAGTATTCCATTACATTCATATACTACAACTTTTTCAGCCATTCCCTTATTGATAAACATCCTCTCAGCAATAATATTTTCCTAAACTAAACTAGCAAGTTTATTTTAGCCAGTCAGCCTGTTGTTATGGTTAGAAGATCTTGGAGTTGGAAAAATCTAGGTCTGAGTCCTGTTTCTTGCATGGATTGGCTGAGTTGTCCTAGCTGTCTCAATCTTTCACTGTTTCCTGTCAACCTTTTCAGACTAATTGCGAAAAAGATGCTGAGTTCCTTAGCTCTCTCCACCAATGAATAAAATCCCAGGTTTGCACTGAGCACCACCTCACACCCCCCCCAAAAAATTATTGCCAATACCATTGAGGAGTCTTCTCCTCTACATTCATTACATAGTCCTAAACCAGACACTAGTCAGTTGTCTCTCGCCTGTAGGCTTTTTCTATTTTAACCCTTTGGCTACTTCCATTGCATGTTTGGCTTCAGAGACTACCCTGAAGTAGTAGGATGAATGAATGCAAGTAACGAAGATACAGATTTCATCTTTCAAAAACACAAGAAGTATACTGGGATGAATCCTTTTAGAAGGTTTTCAAGGAAAGGGCTTGGACCTGTTAGGGAGAAGTATGTGCAGAGAAGGCAGGCCTCTTTTGCAGAGCTCTTTAAACAAGTCAGGGTTTCAGACTTTTCTTTAAGGGTAAACTGCCCATAGTGCTTTTTTTTTGTTTGACCCTGATCTTTTGAGGAGATGGGGGAGGAAGTAAAGAACAGACTTAGCTAAGCAAAGCTAGGGAAAGGAGGAATAAGAAAGAAGGAGGGAAAGGGGCTTATCTGCCCAGTACAAGAGTTTTTTTTTTTAGAAGAAATTTTGTGTCTTTATTGGAATGGTGTTAGGCTTAATACACCAATTTTGATGTTCATATTTGTATTTTTTAATCAGAAATGACACAATATAACTTCAATACTGGTCAAACAATCTTATCTTTACTTTTAAAGCAAGAAACAGAATGAGAGTATTCAGAAAGTGTTAGCAGGCATCAGTTAATCCAAGATATTAGTGTTAGTTCCAAAAAGCCCTTGTAAAGACAACCAGATTTTTTCTTGAATGGTTGATAATTTTAATAACCAGAACAACCTGAGTGTGTAAGCTAGTGTCATGAGGATTTTATAAAATTTACTTTAGATTTGATCTCTCTTTTCCTCAAATATGACAGTTTTTGATATTTTTTTCCTCAACGTATAAAAAAGTATGAGATATAAACAAGCTCTTGCATTATAGTCTTGGAATTATACAATTCAAGCATTATAGAGCTATCTACATATCATTAAATTCCATCAAATCTTGGATAATTCATAACTAAAACCCACTTCTCTTTGTTACACACAGATTCAAATACTATCTAAAGAAAAACACTTTTAATCATTTTGGGTTTCTTCTATATTCATATGTTGATACATTTATTAAAATATTCCTGTTGAATTATGTTTGGTCTTTTCCTTATCAAGTCATTGACTTGACATTGCTATCACAATGTCAACAGGTAATCAGAAAGATTCTCTACTTCTCCACTTCCCTAACTTTTATAACTATGAAGTCAATTTTAAAACATGACCCCAAACACTGGTTTATGGCAGCAAATGCTAGGTCCAATTTCTTCATAATTCTTTTTGGTGTGGCATACAAGGGAGAAATATGGAAGTGGTGTAGAAACCAGCATTGATCCTCCAAACCATACTGTGTGGTATGTAATGACTTGCACATCTGTAGGCTTGGGCTTCAGTCTACCACCACTTAATTCTTCACTTAATTTCAGCCTTTCATCAACAGTTCTTTTCAAGTCCCCTTGTAGTTGTAGTCCAAAATCCCTGAATATGGTTGAACCCCTCAGAGAGGAAAATATTCTTGTAGAGAGGACATCTGACATCAATGGAAAACTTCTGAATTACCTCATCTACTACTTCTGAGATAGGTTGGGTGAAGTCTGGATTAGCAAACTCTAGGTGAAAGAAGATTTTTGGACCCAGGAACTGCTCATAACCAATGTCAATGGAAAATTCTTTTTTTGACATTGCATTGATTCCAGTATACTGTTTAATCCCCTCTGACCCATCTGTATCATACTTGTTAAATTCTTTGACTAAATCTGGATAGACATAAATATAACGTTCCTTCACTGTCTTAGCTGGGAATCAGTGTGCACAATCCAAGGATTGCTCCGGAGGAATTCCTACTTCTCATTCTCTCAATAATTGCTGAATAAAATATGTTATATCTCTCCCTGTAATTGGAATGTGCTTGATATAGCTCCCAACAACCTACCGTTCAGCCACAGGAATGACATGAGTGACACCATCTCCACTGTCTGTAACTGTAGCAGTCAGTGTCCACTCTCCTACTTGTCTTGATGTCCAAGACACAATCCAAGCAAGGAGAGCCTGTACAGCTATGGAACATTAAAGGATTCAAACGTAATTTCAGCAGTATATTTCCTGTTTTCTGGCATATTTCGAGGAGGTTCAGTCAAAAGAAAATAATGAGCTTTAGATTCTGTCCTTAGGTATTTAAAGATCATTTATTCCATAAATCTCTCCATCAAGTCCCAATCTTCAACTATGATGAGGACTGGCCACTTTGTTGCATAACTTGACTTTTCTAATGCTTCATCCCCAATAAAGAAGTCTAGATCATCAACACCCTTCATCTCCCTCTTTCATGCTTGATCTCCTACTTTTTCAGACTCCCGGTGCTACAGTCCACCACTCATTCAGGTAGCTGTCTTCCATCTTCTGCCTCTCCCTCCTCTTGCTGTTGCCACAACCACCATCACTGTTGCGTCTGTGCTGGAAGTGGGGAGGATGAGAGGCTGGAGATAGAGGCTATCTAACCACCCACAGCCAGGCAGGCCTCACACTCCTGAGAGGCAGAGAGGAAGCTGAAGCAGC
>JAQQSK010000140.1:0-40228 GCA_028658325.1 Potorous gilbertii
GAGAGGGGGGAGGAGGGAGAGAGACAAAGAGACAGAGAGATAGAAAGCACAGGGTGAATTGAATAAGAAGGGATGATATCTAAAAAAATAAAATTAAGGGGTGAGAGAGGAATATATTGGGAGGAGAAAGTGAGAAATGGAATGGGGCAAATTATCTCTCATAAAAGAGGCAAGGAAAAACTTTTTCAATGGAGGGGAAAAGGGGGGAGGTGAGAGGGGAAAAAGTGAAGCTTACTCTCATCACATTTGGCTTAAGGAAGGAATAACATGCACACTCAATTTGGTATGAAAATCTATCTTATACTACAGGAAAGTAGGGGAGATAAGTGGAGGGGGATGATGGAAGGAAGGGCAAATGGGAGGAGGGAGCAATTAGAAGTAAACACTTTGGGGGAGGGATAAGGTCAAAACAGAGAAAAGAATAAATGGGGGGCAGGATAGGATGGAGGGAAATATAGTAAGTCTTACACAACATGATTATTATGGAAGTCATTGGCAAAACTACACATATATAGTCTATATTAAAGGGGTAATCAGAATGCACGGTATTTTGGGTATGGGGAGGGGAGAAATGGAAAGAAAATTTGGAACTCAAAATTTTGTAGAAATGAATGTTGGAAACTAAAAATAAATAAACATTAAAAAATAACAAACTACTATTATTCAATATAAATACAGTGCTAGAAATGTTACTGATAGCAATAAAAGAAGAAAAAAAATTGAAGGAATTAGAATAGGCAATGAAGAAACAAAACTATCTTTCTTTGCAGATGATATGATGGTATAACTTACTAGATCATCAACTAAAAATTACTTGAAATAATTAACTTTAGCAAAGTTGTAAGATATAAGTTAAAGCCACATAAATCACTAGTTTTTCTTTATATGACCAATAAAGCCCAGCAACAAGAGACAGAAAGAAAAACTCCATTTAAAATAACTATAAGCATTATAAAATACTTGGAAATCTACCTTCCAAGACAAACTCAGGAACTATATGAACATAATTACAAAATACTTTTCACACAAATAAAGTCAGATCTAAACAACTGGAAAAATATCAGTTTCTCATAAGTAGACCAAGCCAAAATAATAAAAATGATAATTCTGCCTAAACTAATTTACTTACTCAGAGCCATACCAATCAAACTACCAAAAAATTATTTTATAGAGCATGAAAAATAACATCAAAATTTCATCTAGAAGAACAAAACGTCAAGAATATTAAGGGAAGTAATGAAAAAAATATAAAGGAAGGCAACCCAGCATTACCAGATCTCAAACTATATTATGAAGTAGTAATCATCAAAACTATTTTGTACTAGACTAAGGAAAAAAGTGCTGTATCAG
Source organism: Potorous gilbertii (assembly GCA_028658325.1). Taxonomy (NCBI): domain Eukaryota; kingdom Metazoa; phylum Chordata; class Mammalia; order Diprotodontia; family Potoroidae; genus Potorous; species Potorous gilbertii. Next base: position 1,351 of record JAQQSK010000140.1, read on the forward strand.
TGGAATAGATTAGGTACATAAGCCATAATAGTCAATGACCATAGTAACCTAATGTTTGATAAACCCAAAGTCATCAGCCTTTAGGAGAAGAACTCACTATATGACAAAAACTTCTGGGAAAACTGGAAAACAATAGGACACAAACTAGGTACAGACCATCTCACACTGTATACCATGATAAAGTTGAAATAGATGCATTATTTAGACATAAGGCAAATTAGAAGAGCAAGGAATAGTCTACCTGTCAGATATATGGGAAGGGAAAGAATTCATGATCAAGCAAGAAATAGAGAGCATTACAAAATATAAAATAGATGATTTTGATTATATTAAATTAAAAAAAACTTTAGGACAAACAAAACCAACTACAATTAAGGTTAAAAGGAAAGCAGAAAGCTGGGAAAAATTTTTTACACAAGTGTCTCTGATAATAATCTTATTTCTCAAATAGAGAATGGAGTCAAATCTATAAGAAACAAGTCATTCCCCAATTGATAAATGGTCAAAGGATTTGAACAATTTTTAGATGAAGAAATCAAAGCTATCTATAGGCATATGAAGAAATGATCTAAGTTATTTTTGATTAGAGAAATGCAAATTAAAACAACTCTGAAGTTTTTCAGAGTTACATCTATTAGATTGGTTAAAATGACAAAAAATGAAAATGATAAATGTTGGAGAGGATGTGGGAAAATTGGGACACTGATGCACTGGTGCACTGTTGTTGGGAGTTGTGAATTGATTTAATCATTCTGGAGATCAATTTGGAACAATGTCCAAAGGGCAATCAAACTGTGCACACACTTTGATCAAGCAACAACACTACTAGATCTGTATCTCAAAGAGATCATAAAAAAAGGAAAAAGGATCTACATGTGCAAAAATATTTACAGTAGTTCTTTTCATGGTGGCAAAATATTGAAAACTGAGCGGATGCCCATCAATTGGGGAATGGATGAACAAGCTGTGGTAAATGAATTTAATGGAATACTATTATTCAATAAGAAATTATGAAAAGGTAGATTTCAGAAAATCCTATAAAGACTTGTATAAATTGATGCAAAATGAAATGAGCAGAACCAGGAAAAACATTGTACACAGTATCAGCAACAATGTGTGATGATCAACCTGACTCAGTTCTTTTCAGCAACACAATGATCCCAGACAAGTACAAAATGACTCATGAAGGAAAATGCTATCCAAATCCAAATAAAGAATTGATGAACTCAGAATGTAGATCAAAGCATATTTTTTTCACTTAATTTATTCTTTCTGGTGTTTCTTTTCCTTTTGATCTGTCTCTTCTTTCACAACTGTGACTAATATGGAAATATTTTTACATGATGGCATATGTGTAAACTATAACAAACTGCCTACCATTTTCCAAAGAGGGAAGAGGAGGTTGGGAAGAAGAAAAATTTGGAACTTGATATCTTGTAAAAATGAATGCTGAAAATTTTCTTGACATGTAAGTGGAGGGGAAATAAAACACTATTAAACTTTTTAAAAATTATTGCAAAATAACATTGTTTAGGGCAATGTTAAAAAGTAGAGAAAATATAGAGCATAGAGAGCTGGCCTTAGGGCCAAAAAAGATTGGGGGTCAAGTCCTGCCTCTGACATCCTTGGGCAAGTCACTTAACATCTTAATTTCCTAAGAATACAGATATAGAGAATTCATCAGAAGGAGCTACTATAAGTAATACTATGATCCTGATGTAGTAATACTACAGCCTGACATAATCATAGGTCTGTTAAAAAAATGTAATGCAGAGTGTCCCTGTCCCTAAATTTGAAGAGGATTCCACTCTCCCTGGGAGTAATCATAAATCTTTATCTCAACTAGGTCTAATTCTTAGAAGAACTGTGTCCTAACTGAAGCCATGGCAGAAGATGTCTTATCATGTGTCTTCCTTAGGACCAACACTAAGCAAATCAGGGGTGCAGTCATCACAGAAATTACCTTTCAGCAGATTCTGGTCACCATTTTCATTTACTACAATATGTTCTGTTTCTTCAGACATCTGTGAAGGATATATTAAATTTTTAGAATTAAGTATTCTTTTGGAATATAATATCATTATGGAGGTTTTAGGGGAATAATTGTTTTTGTAAAAATTATAAAAAGATCCTTCTAAAAATTTACCTCTTATTCCTAAATGGCCTTTATACCTATGTAAAGAAAAGAAATCACTATCCATTTTGTTACACATCTGAAAATAGTTTGTTTTTAGTCATCTTCCTGCTATATACTTCCATTTTTAACTACACAATTAAAAGCTAGGAGTGAGCACGTGGTGGTGGAGGTAGGGTGGAGAGCACAGGGCCTGAGTAGTTAAGAGCTGCCAGGTGACATTTTATGCACTCTGCTTACAACAGCATTCCATAAGCCCTCATTCCAAGTCTAGTTACTCTCCTCACAGGTGTGATTCTATAAAGCCTGGTCACCATAGCTATCAGTCTGGCAGCAAAAATGTTATGGCAGGAGTCTGCTAGAAGCAACCCTGGGGACAACTGCGATAGTGCTGGCTGGTGGGCTAAGAGAGAAGAAGAAAGCACAAAAAGTAGACGCAAGCAATTAACAAACCAAAGTAACAGAGGGCCATTTAGTGTCAATTGGCCAATCCCCAAAGCTCATTCTATTACAGCACAATAACTGATGTTCTCAACATCAAGTCTCAAGAAAAGCTTCCCCATCCCAACAGGGAGTAGAGGAATTCTGGTGATTTTTAAGGATATGTCAGTAGACTATGAGCTCTGGCATGTTCAGCCAAGTTAGAAAAGCCCTGAGTTAGATCCTTGGGAGAAAGGGTGTCTTCTGTCTAAATACCAGCTGAGATATGTATGGAAAGGCTCATCACTAGAAGGCTGCCCACTAATTCAAAACTGTCTTAGTCATAACAATTTATAAGACAAACCAAAAAATAAATAAATAAATAAAAGCCCTCAGTTCTACATGATGTCACCTATCCCTTATATTTACATAGCGATGATGGAAGAATGGCAGAATAAACAATAATTTAATAGCTGCTATTCTAAATATGAGACTTGTACAAGAACTAAGCTGATATATTATTAGAAGAATTGAACTACATTAATACTGACATTCTTACTACTAAAAACCAAGGTTCAGGGTCCCCCCAAGCTTTAGACTCATATAGCCTAAAAATAATCTCAGAGAATGATGGCTAAAAGATCAATTTTTCTTTACCTTTCAATGCTCTCACTCAGAATTTACCCTGGAACATCTCCAAATATAGCTTAGATCTAGGTGACCATAAATATAGGCGACACAGTTCCAGGTTCTAACACACACAAGGCAAGATAAGCAATGTGTATTGTAAATATATATATATACATATGTTGCGTGGGGGACAACTTTTATTTCACCTCATAGAAAATGTAGATGGTGCTCAGTATTCAATGGGAGTCTATAAATATGCCCAATAGCATATGAACAATTGTGTCTTTCTAATGGGTTCTACTTTTTTTTTTCTCCAAATTGATCAATTTTTTTGTTTTCAGTTTTCAACAATCACATCCATAAGTTCCAAATTCTTCCCCCTCCCTCCCCAAGACAGCATGCAATCTTATATGGGCTATACACATACATTCCTATTAAACATAATTTCACGTAAATCATGTTGCAGAAAAGAATTAAAATGAATGGGAGAAACCATGAGAAAAACAAAACAAAACTTCATTCTGCATTCCTACTCCATAGCTCTTTCTCTGGATGTGGATGACATTTTGCATCATGAGTCCTTTGGGAATGTTTTAGGTCCTTGCATTGCTTAGAAGGGCTAAGTCCATCAGAAACAGTCCTCACACCCTGTGGCTATTACTGTGTATAATATTCTCCTGGTTTTGCTCACTTCACTCAGCTTCAGTTCATATAAGCCTTTCTAGGATTTTCTGACATCCACCTGTTCGTCATTTCTTATAACACAACAGAATTCCAGGGTCTGTCCCACAAGAGATATCCATGGCTATTTGAGACAGAAGCACATGGGAACTTCTTTGTAGCACACTGAAGAGACCAGAGAGGGGATTTTCCCAGCTCAAGCAGTGACAGTTGTGAAGACACTTGTAGAGTATCCTCAGCACATGGCAAGCTGAGAGAACAAGAACAATGACAGTAATAGCTCATATCTCTAAGGTAGTGCCTTAAGATTGGAGAAGCACTTCACACATGCTAACTCATCTGACTCAAGTGCATGTATAACGCTCCTGAACTCATTTCTTGTACAGAAGAGAAGATCTGGATTTTCTAGAAGGGAGACTGTTAGGCAACACATTTAAATGGTTGCTTCAAGAGTAAATCCAACTTCCAAAGTTCAGAGAGGTGGCACTAGAGAGAGAAGGGAAACTCATGGCCATCATAACTCTTGTTGTCCCTGCTGCTAGAAGAATGGTAAGGGATTAAATACTTAACAGAGGAGTACAGGGACCCACTATTATCGTGAGTTATTAGTGAAGGTCCTATACAAACGATCTTGCCAGACAGGCAAAAATATGGTGCAAAGTATGTTTGCCTTTTGGAAGGAGTTCAAACCACAATAGTTTGCATTATCAGTGAAATCAGAAGACATTAAAAGTTTCTAAGTGAAAAGACAGCTCAGTGATTCTCCTCAAAAAGGGAAAAAAGCTGGATAAGTAGCTTCTGCTACATCCCCAAAGACAGTAAGAAACATCATGTCATGGGTTCCTCAGTCAGCTCACTATTGCTCACAATAAGCATGAAAAGATCATTATATAAGATGTAGTGAAATTTTTAAAGAATTTGACAAGATACTCAAAAATTAGATTAACATATATTCTAATATATGGTGGCTTCAATGAAAGTGGGTACAGTGGATCAGCAAAAAAATATACTAAAAAATAAGGTTTGGGACCAAGATATGAAAGTAGCCCAACGCTGGTAAGAAAGCAAAAACTCCTAAGTTTCAAAACAAATATGAAAACTTTAAGAGTTAGGTAAATTGGGGAAAATGTTAGAATAGGAGGAAACAACATAAGCCCAGTTCTCTCCCACAACTATTCTAACAAAACTTGAGAAGAGTACTAAACCAAGTACAAGAAGAAACCATATTGAGTTGTTTTTCTAGCCCAAGATTCAGCTCACAGGCAAATGGTCAAGGCAGGAAGGGTTTGGGGTGGGGGAGTGGGGGAGTGGGGAGAAGATGAAGTTGTTACTCAAATCCCAGGGAGTGATCATAGATTCAACTGATAGGCTCAGTCCAGAGTAGGGAGATGGACAGTTCTATCACTCTGATCAAGAAGTAGGATGATGACATATTCAACCCTTGGGTTCAGACCACAGGTGAATTGAGAGGATTGTTGCTTTGATCTCTGACTTTGCCCAGGAATAAGGCACTAGGACAGGGGTTGCAGACAAGGGGTTGGCCTATGGATCTGTCCCTTTGAACCTGCAGAACCTCCCTGTAGCACTGACAGGTGCTGGAGCCAGCAACTATGTGTTGGAATTCCACCAAAGAACAAGACTGCAACAGGATTACCTAGATGCAAACTGGGGTCCAGAACCTGTAAAGCATTAGATCAGAACAGAGGGCTAGCTGAAGATTTGCAGCTTCCTGGCCTGAGTTGTCACTGAGATCCCTAAAGGACCCAGCATACAGCACCCTGAGAACCCAGAAACATGACCTCAGGTAATAAGGACCAACCTTATATAAGGCCTCAACATTCCCTCCAGAAAATCTCACAGCCTAGCCTTAACACCAATTATCCAATACCAGAATTCCTGTCATTTTCCTTCATCTACCTGTATCAGTTTGGATGGAAGGGTGCCATGAGATTCTGTGAGTAGCTCACGATGCATGGTCTACTCACCTCTTAATCTACCTTCATTTAGGCAGACAACACAATATATTGCTGTAATAGAAAAAAATTGCCTTATGTGCTTTCCCATTTATTTTACTGCTTTATGTTCTATAAGCTAACCATAGTTGAATTCAATGCCCAGACTTCTTCTGTGTTAGAAACAAAAATGGGCATATTTGTCCTATTTCATCTTGAAAAAAAGTAATATATAGTTTTCTTAAGATACATAATATCACGGTCTACCTCTTCCTTGAGTTTCCATACATTTTGCTGCCTTTCAACAGATGGGACCCTATCCCCCAGATATGAATAATTTTGTCTTTCTAATTTTCAGTCTCAATAAATGTACTTATCTCAGTTGGGAAGTTATAGTACAAAATTTCACCCTAACTCTTTTCTCCTTATTTTTCTAGACCTATGTACTCTGCTATGAGTGATAAACGTATGATTGATATCCCTCCCCTCTTTCTACTTCTGATCTCACTAAAGCTTGACTCTTCTACATCAATGACACTCTGGATTTATGGATTGTATAGAGTGTCAATTACTGTTTTAAAACTCTACCGAAATTCCCCAGTTGCACAGATATGAACAATAAATTTCAAGCAACCTGTTGTTCCTACTTTCTGTTCTTTGCCTCTCGACTTTCCTGGCTTTCTTCAGGTCCCAGCTAAAATCTCATCTTCTGCAAGAAGCCCTTCCTGATTTCTCTTAATGCTAGTACTTTCCCTCTAAGATTAGCTCCAATTTATCCTGTCTATATCTTACTTGTACATAGTGGTTTGCATGCTGTCTCCATTAGACTGGAAATTCCTTGAGAGCAGGGACTGGATTTTTTTTTTATTGTTGTTAGGTTTTTGTTTTTATTTTTGTCCTTTTCTGTACTCCTTAGCATTTAGCACAGCAAATGGCATAAAGCAGGCACTTAATAAACCCTTGCTGACTCAACTGCTATACAAAGTGCTGGTTTGCTTGTGCCATGACATTATTTAGGTCTACATACATTCAATACCTAGAGCTGATAACAAGATAAATGATTTGTGTAAACTGAACCAAATACATCAACTTTGTGAATAGCTTGAGTCAACTATTATTCTAATTAGCAAGACAAATACTGGTAGACAAAATACATTTTTTACCATACCTTTTTTTTAATATCTTCTCTCATCCTAGAGACTTTTTTCATAACAAATCCTTCTTGAGGTTTCATTTTCTGCATTTTTAAGAAAATATGTTCATATGAATAGAAACCCACTTACTGAGCTAGATTGATTTCTGCATGAATATCAATTATTATTTACCATTTAAAGATTTTAATTCATTCATATACTATTGTTAAAATTTTGAAAAATCATAATTAAAGGAGCATATGAGTAGAGGTGATCAAATATGAAAATGGGCCTGAAGCAAATAACAGTTAAACTCAGTCCTACCTGAAAAGGAATGGTCAGCACAATCATTTTTAGAGGCTTATGACAAAGACTTAGACTTTTGACCATATATGATAACCCAAACCTTATGTGACATTTTAATTCCATAATGTACAAATCAATATAATTCAGCCTTAATGTATTAAGTATCAACTGTGTACAAAGCACATAGAAGGATGCTGAATAGGGGACTATTACTACATTCATAGTCTTTAGAATCTTCAGGATGTGAAAACAAAATTTAAAATGTGAATTTTACCATCTTGTAACAAATTAGTACCCTATGTTTTAAAGAATTGTGACCCTGCAAGTTAAAGTCTTCTTCTCATCAAACAAAGATATTACTCATTTCCCCAAGGTAATAGAAGTGGTGGATTGACTATTATTGTATCAACAGACTTAGAAGTCAATACCTTAACTCTAAAAATTATTTCACAGTCATTTTTGCTGCCCATTTTGAGCTATGGTAAACACTAAATGATATTATTTGGAGAAAAATTATTTTCTGCCTAACACTTATAAATTTTATTTCCTGACATTCATTTCGCATTACACGAAGATTTTAATTACAGAATAGGAGTTGGTATGATAGTATCAATTGAATCATTTCCATTAAACAAGCTGAGAAAGTTCTTAGGCAGCCTCATCGATAAAAGGACTATGTCACAATTTCTTCATTTATACCTGATACAAATTATTTCTAAATCCATACCATGATTAAAAGCAATCACTTTTCTTTGTACCTTCATAAAAAATTTGGGTTGGAGTCCAACCTGAAAGAAAACCTGCTGCTCTATTCACTTTTATCCTTTTATCACTAAGCAATTCAGTATTTGTATTTTAAGCATTTTTAACAAGAAGCTTTAACAATCAATAAAGATCTTTCTATATCATCATCCAATATGTTGAATCAATGTTAGTTCATGACTAGTATCTAAGTTTAAACTAGAGTTCTTTTTAAATGGTGTTTGGATGGAGAACAGAGGCAAGCTGGGGGTCAGGAGGAAGGCAGGAAAGCAACTTCTCTTGAGATATCTAACAACAGGGAGGGATCACCTCTTAGATGTTTATTGTCTCAATGCTATAAGATACTTCTAAGGAAAAAAGAAATCTGCCACAGAATGAAAAGATTAACAGTAGTAATAATAACACATTCACATAGAACCATAACATTTGCAAAATACCTTCATCACAACTACCCTGTGACATAATTACTGCTGAGCAAAGCAAAGCACAAAGAGGATGTGTAATTTATCCACACAACCAGTAAGCATTAGCATCCAAACTAGAATTCGTGTCCTCTGACAAAGAATCTTGTCTAAAGGAGGGTGCCTGCAAAAGGGTGGTATGATTTGAGGTAATCTGGGGATAGGGATGGGTCATGTCATCAAGCTCTAGTAAACATTTTCTAGTAGTTATAATAAATCTACCTCAATGAAAGCTTTTATTTTGAGTTAACTACCTGACAATACACAAGAGAACATGTGTGTGTGTGTGTGTGTGTGTGTGTGTACACACATATGTTCTCCCCAGAGATATACAAAATTTTGATTTGGCAGTTATCAATTGTATTAATACATCTTTTCACAGAAGTTAGTATATAGGAGAACTATTTTCTTCTGGTAGAAAGAGAACATTGTCTTTTCCATATTTTCTAACAGGATCTAGGTAATTTTGCCTTGCAAGTCCCTAAATTTTATAGCAAACAACTACCAAAGATTCATAAATCAGAAGTTCCCTGTAGTTGTTCTGAAAAGCAAATATTTAAGATCAATTTTAGAAATTGTATGCAGCTTACTGAGTGATGTAAATATGTTTGTACTGTAACTTAAGAGTCTCTTTTTATAAATGATGTTTTGAAAGGCAAGTAAGCAGTGCCGTGGATAAAGCGACAGGCCTAGAGTCAGAAAGACCTGAATTTAAATCCAGCCTCAGACACTTACTAGCTATATGACTTGGGCCAGTCATTTAGCTTCAGTTTGTTGCCTCCTGGAGTTGTTGTAAGGCTCAGATGAGAGATTTATAAAGTGCCTGGCACCTAGTAGGTGCCATATGTGAGCTATTATTATTATGATGTTGGAACAAAAATTATTTTAGATGTGGCAGTTAATTGGCATGATGATATTCTGATTATTTCATCTGAAAAGTTGGCATTGAAATGATGCCTTTTCATTCTTGGAAACTCAGGGCAGTTTTATTCTGCTGTTTACTTTGTAGCTCCTTCTGATCATCACATTGTACTTAATTTGAGAATTAGATGTTTTACAATAGCATTTGGGGCCAAAATCACTGACATTCTGTTTTCCAAATTAGTAAATTGGTTTAGTATCTTTGCTTTGGTAGAGATTTTGCGGTTTTGCAAATGTAGATACCCTACAGCAGCGGTTCTTAAGCTGAGGTCTTTGAACTTTTAAAATATTTTGATAACAAAATTTCAATGTAATCACTTTCCCTTGTTATGTTATGTATCTGATCATATGCATTTTAAAATATTTTTCTGACAAAGGGTACATAGGCTTAACCAGACTTCCAAAGGATAAATGGCACAAAAAAGGTTAAGAACTCCTGCCTAGGATTATATATTAGCCAATACCATTATATATTTGTAAAAGGCAGTGGTGTAGTTGTTAAGTACTGGTCCTGGAGGAGAAAAATCTTAGTTAAAATTCTCTCCTTAGATTCTTATTAGTGGTATGACCGAACAAATCACTTAATCTGTCTCAGCTTCAGTTTACTTTTCTATAAATTGAAGGTAATAATGGTAGCTACCTCACAGATTAGTATGAGCATCAAATGAGGTAATATGGAAAAAGTGTTTTTCAAACTTTGGAACTTTTCATAAATATCAGCTAGTGTTATTGGTATTATTTTATTTGTCAGGGTCCCCTGAGGTAAAATTTCTGTAAGGGATCTAGAAACAGGTTCTTCCTGAGTATACCTCCATCCGTTCTCAAACTTTTTAATTCTATTCATTTATAAGAGAAATAGGGTTTGGTATGTTTTATCCCTTAGATGCTACAGTGAGCTGGTGAATTCCAGTCTGGTGGTTGGATGGATGTCAATTACTATTTTTAAAAACTGCCCAAATGACTAACCTTCAGTAAATATTCAATAAATACTTGTTGGTTGATTGAAAAGTGCATTAATTTTCAAAACTGATAGTTTCTATTTACAAAAGAATTTTGTGGTCAAAATCAGAATTAAATGTATTTTGAAACGCATGAGAGCATTAAGTTCAGATTCCTACTCAAAATATCACATTGATTTTGAAGTTAATTTTAAAATATTCCTTAACTGTGTCAGCTGACATCTCTGTTTGCCGATAAAGATCCATTAATTCTGTAACATAACACAAAAAAACAATAAGATTACAGATTAATATGTAAAATAACAAGTTGACTCAGTTTATTGTTACATAGGCTTCTTTATCAAGATAATAAACTAATTTCAAGTTCATATTAGTCATTTGATATTTCTAAGTACTATACTATGGAAACTACACATACATAATTTTGATAGATAGTGGTAGAAAGGGCCAGGAGAGGGGACTATTAAGGATCTCCCTCCCTGTGTTGGAGGTACTAGATCTCTTACAACAGGAAAAGCTGAAATGAATGACTGCTCTATTATAATGGTTTGACTTATTAGCTTTTAAACCAATATTTACATTATCTAATGAGTTATGAAAATATCTCAAAGCCCCAAATTCTCGATCTTTAATTTCAAATCATTTGAAATAAAATGCTAAAGTCCTATTTATCCCACAACTCAATTCCTCCCCCTCCCCCAAAGTCTATAACTAAAGGGCAGATTCTATGTACAGGAGTTTTTGAGCTGTTTGAGAATTCTCTAAAAAGGCTATTTTGTTTTAATAAGTGTTGGCAGATTAAAATTACAGTAGAAATTTCCTTAATTATTTATAAAGTGCTTTGCAAATTTAAAAGCACTATAAAAATTCCATTTTATACAAGTATTATTCCCCAATCTACAGTTGATGAAACTGTGATGACTCTTCAGATATGACCAGATAAACCCCTTGGGGTACGTATGGGCTGTCTTAAAATTCCTTTGTATTGACGCAGTATGTAAAATAGATGAATTCCCTATCAAAATCCAAAAAATGGATTCCCTGTCAACATAGGGCTTCTCCAAAGGCCCCCTATTCAAATATAACATTGTATTAATTGGATTGAAACAAAAACACTACGCGTCCTTTCTGTGGAAGCTTATAACGATTCAGAAGACTTCTTCTAAACTATCCACACAGGAAAAGCGTTTCTTTCTCTTATTTTATATTCTCAGGTTCTCAGTTGACAATTTGGTTCGTTGATACAGACAACTCTCTCTAGCAGAGCTGGGTATCTGTATCTATTAGAAGCTCTTTAGAGCCTGGACCTTAGACATCATCTGCTCCAAGCCTTTCATTTACAAGACTAAAGAGGTGACCCCAGGACACACAACTAGGATTTCAAGGATTTGTAGTCATTAGACCTGGGTTCGAATTCCTCCTCTGATGATGATCATTGGTCACATCAAGTGATCTGAGGCTTACTTAGCAAGTAATGTAACCTCTCTGACCTTCAGTCTCTTCATCTATGAAAAGATGGGGTTAGAGTAGACTGCCTGGAGGGTCCCTTCGAGCTCTGGATCTACGGTCCTATGACTTAGCGCACCTAAGAGACTTCAGCTGGTCATCCACTCAACCTCATCAGGCCACTGGACCCAGATGGCTCAGGAGGAGAAGGTGAGGCTGGGGACCTTGCACCGCAAGCCACGTCATCCTCTTGAGGCCACGGTCCTCTTTGAGAATGAAGGACAAACGCAGCACAGGAGGGAAGGTGACACAAGAGAAAGAAGCTGCCAAAGGCGGCCCAGATGGTGCCAAAGATCTTAGGACTTAATGAAGAAAAAGACTGGAGCAGTTATTCGGGTTAGAAAGGAACAAATGGAGGTGGCACAACGCGGCAGTGCTGGCCTGGGTCTTGCGCTGGCCAGGATACCATCTGCCAAATGAGCGGCTTGGACGTCAGGGCGTCCATCCAAGGTGCCTTCCACTTCTGATTCCAAATCCAGTCCTCTCCCCAGGCTTGGGCTGGAGTTGGACACCCCGCAGGGACGAGCCAAGGGAGGAAGGGCGGTTGGGGGCGCCATCAGCTGCGGAGACTACGTTTCCCAGCAGCCTCCGCGGCTCCTACCTACCCCAGGTTATTCTCCCCGTCAGGCCTGGCTTCGAAGCCCCACGGGCACCGAAAGAAGTACAGGATGCGGGGTGGGACCTGGTTGGGGAAGGGCTCAGCTCTCTTCCCGAGAGAAAGATGCGCTTTAAAAAGATCACCCCCGCCTTTGCTCCTTGCTCCCCAACGTCTGCCGTTCCCTACCCCAGCACCCACAAAGAGCGCTTCTAGAACGTATCTCGCGAAGTCGTTGTTGGAACGTGCGCGATACAGTCGCTCTGGAGCATGCGCAGTGCCGCCTCTTTAGGAGCTGGTCTCGCGCTCGTGTCAGCGGGTGGAACACGGAGAGCGCGCGAGTCAAGGGGGCGGAGTCCTAGAGATTGTTGGCTCGCGAGCCCCCAGCACCCTGTAACGGTCAAGAAGACCAGTATCCCCAACTGGTAGGAATGAGCGCGCGCCCGGAGAGGTGGCGGGTTGCTAGGGGAGCGCGCGCTGTACTGGAGCTTAACGATGGACGCTCAGCCCCGCCCCGCCCCCTCAGGAACGCGCTGTACTGGAGCTTAACGAGGGAAGCTCAGCCCCGCCCCCTCAGGAACGCGCTGTACTGGAGCTTAACGACGGACACTCAGCCCCGCCCCGCCCCGCCCCCTCCGGAGCGCGCCAGCTGTTAGCGGTCAAGTTCTAGGTGCCAGGTGGTCTGGGCTAGGAACTCCCGCCGCAGGCGCGGAGCGGGGAAAGCCAACAGTAGCTACCTCGGTCCGTTTGTTTATGCCCTCTGCTTAGGGCTCTTTGGTCGTCTCTTACCCGGGAAACTGCCTCTGCATTTGGAAACTGAGGATAGCTGTGACTTGTTCTGTTAGGTGTTTCCAGAGTGTGTCGCAGTGTGTGTGTGTGTGTGTGTGTATCAGTTCGAAGAACCGTGTGGCTGTGAGGACATGCTGATTCCCAGCGAGGTGACGGCTTATTAAAATAGATAAGATCCGAGTGCACTCGTCCTTACTGCCCCCGAGAAGGATTCAAGAAAAGACAGCTTAAATCTGTCCCTTTTCCTGGTGTGTCACCTAAAGGGAAAATAAATAAGAGTATCTCTTATCTGGAAACTTAAACTAGGGAGCCAAGTAATATAGTCGTTTCAATAAACATTGAATGGTAAAGGAACAATTTTTTAACTGCATATATGTGCCAGGCAATGTGCTGAGTGCTGGGGGTACAAAGAAAGCTGTTCCCAAAGTGAGGAAGACAGCGGGAGAACCGTGGACCGTGTGTGTGCGCGCGCGCGTGTGTGTATGTATGTATGTGTATATATGTATGTGTGTATGCGGGTGTGTATGTATGTGTGTGTAGTGTATGCGTGTGTGTATGTATGTGTGTGTGCGCACGCGAGTGTGTAGGATAAAGTGGAGCTAATCAGTGGAAGGAAAGCACTGGGGTGATTAGGAAAGGCTCCCTTAGAAGGTGAGATTTTAGCAGGAACCTGAAGGAAGCCAGGAAGTGGAGGGAGGAGGGAGAGCAGAGAGAGTATTCCAGATAACAGGAACAGTCAGTGAAATTCCTGGAGTCTGGGGATGTCTTGTCTGAAGAACAAGGAGACCAGGGTCACTGCCTTGTGTTTGGAGGGCAGAGGAGGGCACAGTAGTGTTAAGGTGCAAAAGAAATGGCAGGGTTGAGGGGGCAGATTATGAAAGGCTTTGGATGCCAAACGGATTAAGTGTCTGTGTTACACCATTAGTGGGTATTTGAGGCTGGATTCAAATTCAGTGTCTTCCTAACTCCAGGCCTGACACTCTATCCATTGATCCAGCTAGCTTCCCCTTTACATGATCTCAGATTCACATCATTAGTGAATCTCCCAAATACAGAATATTGTAGATAAATAATACTCTTCTATTTTGAGTCTTCTGTCAAATTCCAGGTCTTACTACTTTACTACTTCCTCCATGAATGAAATGGTTATCTCTAGGAAGATTCTGAAGATCATCTGGCTAGATAAGGTATGGGGTACCGAGGTTCTTTCTCAAACTAAACTGCCAAGTATTCAAACTCTACTTAAGCTCCAATATGTGAGTTTCATTCATTGATCTAGACAGCTAGGACCCTGGGCTTGGAATTCCAAAGATGAGTAGTCCCCAGGGCATGGTTGCCCAAAACAATTTTACATATAGTATTTGTTTTCTTGTATGAGTTCCTATATTTCAGATTATTGAGAGCCTCTAAGTAAAGTGAGAAAAAGTCTGATTTCTTTAAAAAATGTTTTCAACTGTGTTGTAAAATTATTATCATTTTATGCCAAATAGTAACGTGTAGCCTTGGTTTAAGATATTTTGACAGCATTGTATCCATTTTTTCTTTTTAAAAAAGCTTTAGAAAGCTGTGAGCTCTTTTACTCAGTGGGTACTTGCCTCCCCCTTGACTCTAGGGGGTGTATTACCTCCTCTCTCTCTTAAGGGTTTAAACTTGCCATTTGGATGATGATATCACTACTCTCATTGTTGGCAGTGGCTCTGGAATGTACGAAGCTGACTTTCAGGAGATGATGCCTCTCAGGCTGTCTTCCTTTCCATTAGTGGACACTCCAGACATCAGGGTGTGATGGTGATTATGGGCCAGAAAGACAGCTACGTGGGGGATGAGACCCAGGGCAAGAGAGGTATTCTGACCCTGAAGTACCCTATTGAAAAAGGTATTGTCACCAATTGGGATGACATGGAGATCTGGCACCATACAGTGAGTTCCACATGGTCCATGAAACTCATAGAAGCCCTATTGAACCCCAAAGTCAACAGAGAGATGACTTAGATTATGTTTGAGACCTTCAACACTCCAGCCATGTATAGTGCCATCCAGGATGTGCTGTCCCTGTCTGCTTGTACCTCTGGTATTGTGGCAGACTACCTCATGAAGATCCTGACCAAGAGAGGGTACAGTTTCACTACCACAGCTGAGAGGAAAATCATACGTGACATCAAGGAGAAACTGTGTTACATCACCCTAGACTTTGAGCAGGAGATAGCCACTGCTGCATCTTGCTCCTCTCTACAAAACAGCTGTGAGCTCCCTAATAGTCAGGTGATCACCATTGGCAGTGAGAGATTCTGCTGCCCAAACCTCTTTCAATCATCTTTCTTAGGTATGGAATCCTGTGAAATCCATGAAATTATCTTCAACTCCATCATGAAGTATATATTGACATCCAAAAGGATCTGTATGCCAATACCATATTGTCTGGTGGTAGCAGCATATACCCAGGCATTCCTGACAGGATATAAAAGATTACAATCCTAGCCCCCAGCACAATGAAAATCAAGATCATTGCCTCACCTGAGCACAAATACTCTGTCTGGATTGTGGATCAGCACACAGAAGTATGACGAATCTGGGCCCTCCACTGTCCACTGCAAATGCTTCTAAGAAGACTGTGGTTTATTTTGGCTGTTTCTTTTTTTTTTTTTTGGTCAAAGGATGTGACATGATAATTGCCTCCCCCGCCCCCCAAATGAGATGAACTTGGCATAGCTTTGTTTGATTGGAGTTTTTTGGGGGTGGAGTGGGGTGGGATTGGTTCTTGATTCAGGATTTAAAAACTGGAATAGTGAAGGTGATGAGCAAAGTATGTTGGAGGCAAATATCCCCATAGTTTTACAGTGCATCTTCAGGACTCTCCATTTTTTAAACTAGTCATTTCAAATATTATGTAATGCATTGTGACAGTTACTTGCCTCTATGAAGGTTTTCATTCTCTGCTAGAGAAAAGGAGCTCTGTAATAAAGGTGGGAAGGTGCTAGTATTGCTTTACATGTAAATTATGTAATCCTTTAAAAAAAGTTTTATGTCTTCCACCTTAATACTTGTTCCTTTTTAAAAAATTGTCAGAGCCATAATGAATGGCTCCCTAAATTCCCTCCCTGCCCCCGACATAGATGTGAATGAAGACTTTACAATATCTCAGCAAGTTTTATGAGGTTGGTTCCAGTACTTGGGGGGAGGAGAGGAGCTTTACCTGTACCACTGACTTAAGTGATCTTAAGTTCAAATAAAAGTACACATGTTGAAAAAATAAGAATAAAAACCTCATAACTAAACACTACAGATTATGGACTGAAGTAAAGATGCATTTTTATGGCAGCTTTCATGTGTTGATGTCCTTTCTTTTGTTTTTAAACAAAAAATTGTTGTACCATATATGCTTTACATAGAACACTCTACATAAATAATTTTCTTATTTTATTCTAATTTTTTATTTTATTCTAATAAATTAAGATTTATTATGTTTATAACTACCAAGCATTTAACAAACAAGAAGTAGCATCAGATATTTATTTATTGAAAAATCTTTTTGATTTTCGTATTTATAACTTACAAATAATATTTCTATGAGTAGGTTTCATTTTTCAGTGCTGTGTTTTTCAAACTACGGTGTCATTAATGATATTACCCCTTGTAATTTTTCCCCTTTATTTTAGCCACAATCAAGATCAGTATAACAGATAAAACAGAAAACTACATTTCACACAAAAAGATGTTACAAATGATAGTAATATTTGTACTGTTTCAACAAAACAAATATTCACTGATAAGTATAACGTTCTCAGATTCAAGCACTTTTGTTGCAAAGTAATGTCACAAGACATCTGTTCACCTTTCTTATTCAGATGAAATATGAAATGTATCATATTTGTTGATGGTAAATGGGTTCCTCAACTAATTGCATTTAGAAATACCCAAGTCTCTAAAATGAAAATTGTTTCTGTAGACTAGGTAAGTCACTGATTAGCATATTTTTATTCTATTTTGTTTGCAGAGCAAGCATTTTAAAGGTAGGAAGTATTTTTTTTTAATTTTGGAAGTTTATTATCCAAACCTTTTACTTTTCATAATTTCAGTTACTTTATTTTCCTGCATCAGAATATGAATTTGAGGGGTTTGCATTAATTTATTCATAATATTCGGTATTTTTAAAAATCTACCAAATAGGCAAGTTTTATGAGGGAATTTCTGATATAAAATAAATTATACTTTGTCTTTATTATCAGCAATAAAAAAAATAGCAATTGCATCTTTAGGTCACACACTTTGAACTGCTTTGGCACAAGAAATCCAGTTGATTTCACAATAACATGGAAAGAGCCTATAATTAACCTCCATAGCATTACACAATTTTACAAAAGCTTTCCTTTTAATTGAGTTGCATTGTGTAGCTCCTAACTCCTATTTTGCAATACTAGGGATTGTCAACAAAGCATTTGTCATATCCGAGTTGCATGTTGGGGGAAGGGATTGTCATATTTTTAACTAGAACTTTCTTAACTTCATTTTGCCCTAATATTGATGATTTTATGTGACTGTTTTGTTTTTGGTGCTGTTCAACTGATATTGAATCATGAGAAATTGACATCTTCTAGTTCCCTTTCCCCCTTCTTTATTTCATAATGATGTGATGCTTATGGTTTGTTAAATACTGAAATAACATATATGTTTGAGGGTACAAAAGAAGTCTTTTTGTATAAAGATGGGCTTAGGGTCAGCTATTTTGGTGCTGTTATTAAATAGCAGTTTAATAGTTGAAATAAAAAATTCCCTTGCAACAAACTAGATGTAGGATTCAAGACCCTCAAATTTTCTGATATTGTACTTTAAATGTACAAATATATAGAATTATTCCAGTGTAGTACATATGACCAATTTGTCATGAAAGCATCATTTAATATTACCTTTTATTTATTGAACAATCATAATTCACCTAGTATTAGGGGGCAAAAAAAAGAAAGTAATTGAAGTCTAGATTTTTTAATATTACTTTCTCCAGGAACTTTCTCATTTTTGAAAAATGTAAAAGACTTCATTAAGGCTTACTATATAAATGATTATGTGACAAATGGAAGGAAACAAATGCTAATGATTTGCAAAGAGCCTGATTAACATTTAGGTTTTCCTTTCAGTTGTCAATTTTGAGGCCTCTATGAGATCCAAGGAAAGAACTAGGTACAAATATAGTTCAGGAAACAACTAGTGTTCACCCCACACTACATATGCATTAGTCTGGGTGAGATTAATAGCACTTTATCCCAAGGAGAAGAAACCAGCTCCAAAGCCAGTGTGGCTCTTAGCTGTGCCAAAATAAATGAATGCTCCTCTCTCAATGATTGACTCATCTCATTAACTCACAGAAGATTTCTAGAAAGAATACATATCCTCAGAACACAATAGAGCTTAGGCCTTAAAGTTTTTTGATTTCTCTTCCCCCTACCCATGTGGTTTCTTCTCTTTACTCACTGCCCACTTTTGGCACCCGCCCTCCCTCCCAGGGTTTGAAGGCTCCACAATTCACTCTTCCTCCTACATCTAGGTCCTGGCTTCATACTTCAACTCAAGACCAGGCTTTTTCCTGCTCGTTAGCTAAACTGAAAAACCCCTACAACTGTGCTAATTGGAGAATATCATAAAAAAATTCTGAGTCACCACCCTCCCAATTCCTAGCAAGGGTGCGGAACCTGTGACCTCAAGGTCACATGTGGCCCTCTAGGTCCTCAAATGGGGCCCTTTGACTGAATCCTAACTTCACAGAACAAATCCCCTTAATAAAAGGATTTGTTTTGTAAAATTTGGGCTAAGTCAAAAGGCTGTAGGACCTAGGAAGCCATGTGTACAGAGTATTATACTAACCAGAGTCTCCAAGGGTCAAGACATGCAATCACTATCTTTTTAGTAATAGCAATTTGTATAAATTAAACAAGAATAAAAATACACTTTAGTTTTTCGAAAGATTTGAGATTTGATCAATGTGGATTCTGTCTATACTGGTGAAAACTGAAGCTCCTCTATATAACAGAGAGTTTCCTGTGTTGCTATGGCCCTAAAATGTACCAACTGGTAGCCAACTTTGTGTTGATTGCCCTTATTGTACTTAATTAGGATGGTGCTTGGAAAATAGTCCATTGCTGAATCCACATCCACAGTGTTTTCAGCTTGGGAAGTCTTTCCAGATAGTTCTTCAGAGTAACATAACTTTCAAGAACCTAAGGATAATTCTAGGTCCTGATGTGTATGTCAATAAAGGAGGATTTTAGACTATTATAGATGATATTAGACTCTGGCATCACTTGAGTCACACAAAATAATATGGCTTTTTATTAAGTTATTTCGAAACTTATTTCAGACAATTGCTCTTTGTTAGAAAGTGTCCAACCGCATTCTATCCTGTAGGAAGAAGTTGAAAGGAAACTATAGGGATTGGAAGGGACAGCTTGACTGGAGCTAGGGTAAGAGCTAGAAGAGAATGGCCTGCTAGTGATGGTAGAAAAGCAAATACTGACAGCCTCTTCTCCATTCTAGCCAGTTGTAAGCAACTTATTATCTTTGGTTGGGCCCTCGTTTGCCCTGGCAAGAGTAAGGTATGTTTTGTTTAAAGAAGCCTCTTTTAGCAAAAAAAGAAAGAAGAAAGAAAAGAAAAATAAAGGAACACTCTTGCTAGATTTTCTTTTTTAAAGTGTGTAGAAATACAAGTACTTTTATTTTTCATTGATTTCATTGTCTGTAACCTTGGAATCACTTGTATCCACTTTGGTAGCATCCTTATTGTTAAAAGGAAAGGTAACTATTCAAAACATATTAAAGAATTATATGGAATCATAGATCTTTTATGTACGTTTCTCCAAGATGACTGGGGTGATTTTGATGTTAAATAATCTATATGTTAACACTTGTTCTGTAAATTAAATGAACTTTTGTAACATTTTAAAGAAAATAAAACATTGGTGCTGAGTCAAATAAAGCCTTTGGTATTAGTTTAAGGACAAGAAACAGTTGGAATGCATTAAAGTAAAATTGTGGATTTAAGATTTACTCCCTATGTGTGATTATGAAACAATTTATGTAATTTAGCATATTAGCAAACTGAATTTTGCGTTTTCTTTCTTACCTTTCAAAACTTTAATTTAGTCACATTTTTTACATTCCATTACTTCATGTTGATCTGTTATCTTACCTTTTCATATAGTGGACTTTTCATTCAAGTCTCCTACAGATTACCACTTCACTGTGTACTCAACACTATATAGGTGATTACAATGAATAGAGAGTGGAATGATGATGACTAGCTAAAGAAGTGCTAATAGAGGAGTCAGCCAAAATTTCTTTCTGGAACTAAGTTGATATAAAATTTTCTAAAGCATCTAGAAAAAAGGTGCATATAGTTAAATTTCTAAATTCTCTTGGGAAATGAAATTCCAAATTGACCAGGCTAACTTAAAGGTCTCACAATAGGTAAATAGTAGGTAAAGTAATGAATTTTTTGGAAAATCATCCAAAATATATTCATCACAGTCTCTGAGTTATTTTTTACTGAGGAAACAGGAGTTACAGGTATAGGTCATTTTGTAAAGTGTTACCTGAAGCCACTGAATCAAAAAGACTAAGAAAATGCAATCATTAGGGAAAATATTACACTTTTAGATCTGAACCATCAATGATCCAATCATATAATTGAGTCAAGAAGCCCTTCAACGTTTTACCCAAAAGTGATCAGCTTGAAGATTTTAAGAGAAGAGAATTTTATTGTGAGGTAGTTCTAATTGTGGGGCCGCTAGATGGTACAGTGGATAGAGTGCCAGGCCCGAAGACAGGAAGACTCTTCTTTGTAAGTGCAAATCCAGCCTCAAACACTTATTAACTGTATGACCCTGAGCAAGTCATTTAATCTTGTTTGCCTCAGTTAATCATCTGTTAAATGAGCTGTAGAAGGAAACAGCAAACCACTCCAAAATCTCTGCCAAGAAAACCCCCAATGGAGTCACAGAGGATTAGAGACAACTGAAACAACTCATCAGCAACAAAGTTCAAATTGTAAGAAGGAATTAATCCAAGTATTGTCCATTTGTTCTCAAAATGTTCTCTGGAGCCAAGAAAAACAAATCTAACCTCTCTCCTACATGATAGTCCTTAATTAGATATTTAAATATAACTATTATTCCTCCCGTAAGCCAGCTCCAAGCTGAAAACATGTTCAGTCCTTCCAGTGGGTTATCATGGGGCATGTACATTCACCATCTTGGTTACCTTTTCCTTGCCAATATTTCTACATGATACTTAGAACTTACCCTGAAACTCTGATTATGATTTAACCAGGATAAAGTACATCAGGACTTCTGCCACTATTCTCCTTACCAAGACAAACTACATGCAGTAGTGGTTCCATTCCATTCCCATTTCTCCAGCATGTCTCTCTCTCTTATCTTCAATCTCTCCTTCTCTGTTGGTTGCTTCCCTACTGCCTACAAATAAATGTCTGTGTTTCCTAGCTTCGAAAAGACAGTCACTTGATCCTTCTATCCCCCACTAAGTATTGAACCATATCTCTCTCTTCCTCTTTGTGACTAACTCCCTTGAAAAGTCCATCTATAACAGGTGCCTCTACTTTTTTTCATCTCTTTTTTAAATTCCATAATGTGAGTTCTACGTTCACCATATAACCAATTAATTACCAAATTAATTAATCACCAAACCTAATGACCATTTCTCAACCATCATCCTTCTTGACCTCTCTGTAGACTTTGACACTGCTGTTCACCTCTTCTCTGGATTTTTGGACACTGCCCTCTCCTAGTTCTCCTACTTAACCTTCTGGGATATTATTCTCTGCTGATGTTCATTCTATTGTCTAATTTTTTTTCCGAGTCTCCTCTACTTGATCATTTTCTCTTTGATCACTTGATGTGACAGTTTCCAGGACCCCCTTCTTTTTCAATACTGTTTCTTAGAGATCTCATCAGGTCCCATGGGTTGAAGTATGGTCTCCATGCAGATGACTCAAGATCTGGTCTTAATCTCATTCCTGAATTTTAGTCTCCCATTATTACCAGCCTGCTAGAAATCTCTACCTGTTCCATAGGTATCTGATACTCATCAAATTTATTCTCCAAAAGCCCTTCCCTTCTCTAAAATAACCTTGGTGAAAGTATCACCATACTCCAAGGTTTTTTACCTCTCTGATCCCCCATTCAGTCTTATTTTCCATGTACAATTGCCAAGTTTTACTGACTCTTCCTCCACAATCTCTCTTAAATTCGTTTCCTTCTTCCCATACAGCCCCTACTTTAGTACAGGCACTTATCACTTGGACAGATCTATTTAATAGACAGAATAGGTCTTCCCACTTCTAGTCTCTCCTCTGTCTAGTTCATTTCCTCCACAGCTGTCAAAATAATTTTCCCAGTGCAAAAGTCTGACTATGTCATTCCCCCCATTCAAAACCTTCAGTGGCTCCCTATTGGCTCTGGAACAAAATAAAAACTCTTCAGCCTGGCATTTCAGGTCCTCCACTTTCCTGCCTTATTTCATATGACTCTTCTTTATGAACACTACATTAAACTCTGTGTGAACTACTAGATATTCCTGTACTCAATACTCCACCCCGCCCCCCCCCACCTCAGTGCATTATATAGTCTGTCTCCTGAGACTGGAATAAATTCTTTCCTCATTTCCGCTTCTCAGAATTACTATTTTCTTTGCTACCTGCTCAAAGAAGCCTTCTTTCTTCTACTCAAGAACTCTGTACCAGCCCCAACAACCTAAATACCCAAGGAATTATTCCTTATGTATACAGCCCATAATCTGTCGTTTTGAATTCATTCAACTCACATGCCTAGAAAGCATTTCCTCTTCCTCTTTCCTTAGAATCTTTTTCTTCCTTCAAGGTTCAGTTCAATTAAATGACTTGGCCAACGCAAATCAAGCTCCTAATGTATGCAAGCACTGTGTTACACACTGAGAATACAAAGACAAAAAAGAAATAGCACCTGCCTTCTTGATAAATGTCCAGCACTTAGTGGCTTGGGACAGCTAGGTGGTACAGTGGATAGAGCACCAGTGCAGGAGTCAGGAGGACCTGAGTTCAAATCTCACCTCAGACAATTGACACTCCCTAGCTATGTGACCTTGGGCAAGTCACTTAACTCCAATTGCCTCATCCTGGGTCATTTCCAATCATCCTGATGAATATCTGGTCACTGCATTCAGATGGCTCTGGAGGAGAAGTGAGGCTGGTGACCTGCACAGCCCTCCCTCACTCAAAACAAAGTCAAGTGCAAGTCATGTCATTATTTCTCTGATGATATGGGCTTTTTTGGCAATGAAGGGCAAACACATACACAATTAGTGACTGGCATATAGTAAGTGCTTAATAAATGTTTATTGAATAAATTGTTATGCTCTTTGGTTTAGCAAATGCATACTTTGGTTTTCCCCTCTCTTTCTTGAGACCCTTTGGAAAATAGCCATGAGTATCCACGGAACTGAGTTTTTCCCATTCTGTCTCTGCCTAAGACTCCACCCTTTTAGTATCTTAAGCAATAGTCCAGAAATTCCACTCTCTTTTTCTTGACATCAGCTGTTAGCCAGCTGTTTCCATTATCTTCCTTTCCTCTTAAGTCCTTCCAGCAACTGAACACCAGAATTAACTAGTAGTTTGCCAGTTTGAAGTCTCCTTACTCTCTCCATCTCATTCTGGGTATTCAGGGTGGAAAGAGCTATTTTCCTCAGTTTCAGAGTGGGAAGATAACCTCCAAGATCATTCAGAGTAACTCTTCCTGAACAGAAATCCCCAATACATCCAACAAGTGGACATATAGACACCGTTTGAAGTTGCTCCTGTGATCAGTTACTTCCTGAAGTATCTCATTCTATTTTTTAGATGTAAAAATAGTTTTTCTTTGCATCAAGCTTCCCTATAACTACTCTCTGTTGTTCATAATTCAGTTGTCTGGGGTCAAACAGATAAAAATCCAAACTACCTCTACGTGAACAACTTATAAAGTCTTCTATAGGCTAAACATTCCCAGCTCTTCAACCAATTTTTGGTTTTATTTCTATTAAATTCTGGCTTATTAAATCCTGTCTATTCTTATTTTCAATTAGACGGATCTTGGATCTTGCCTTCATCATCTAACATACTAGCTTTTATGTCTTTCCACACTTTGTTATTAATTTTAAAAGGCTGATCTCCTTTTGACAGTCCTCATGTCATGCCTCCTACCCAGCTCTTCAGTCCAAACCCTTCCTCACCTGTTGAGCCCTGCATTCCTGATTGGTGAGAATTCTCCATCACTAACTCAACCCAGACCCACCATCTTTCAGCCATCTCCAAGCCATGTTCCTGCCTGCTTGCCATTACTCTCTCCCCAAAATCCAATTGAAGCCAGAGAGAAATAAGGGAGCTTAAATTGTTAAGTTAAAAGGAATCTTGGGGAAGGGGAGAGAGGGCAAATTCCTTCCTCTTCTTTTCCTTTCTATGGTCTATAGGAGCTTTCCTGTCTTTTCAGAGATTTGATTCATTCATAAGATTTCCCAAGATATCCATAGCCAAGGGCTGTTAGACATAAGTCAGCAGTGTTGTCCTTTAGTTGAAATAATAGAAAAAAGAGGTGGTGTGAGGTGAACTGAATTTTAATTCTGACTGCCTTTAGTTAGGTTCTCTTTACTAATCTAATCTTCATAGTAAACTATGGGATTTGAAATAATAAAGGTTGGTTCTAGTCTGAGCTTTGACACTAATTAGTTATTTGACTTAGGACAAATTACCCTCTGGACTTTAATTTCTTTGTGTAAAAATATAAGGAAGTTGGACTAAATTATTTTTTAAAATTTCTAAGTTATAGACCTATATGACTTTTATAGCACCTGAAAGCAAAGCCTCCCCCAGGATATGGATATAGGCTTCCCTTTCTCCCTGGTTTTAAAGAAGGCCACCCCAGGGCCACTGCCCAGTAACAATACCATTGCACTGACCATCCCCAGTGTTTGAAATGTTCTCCCTTTTTACCTTCCCCCTAACAGAATCCCTTACTTCAAGACTCATCTTAAGTACTACCTTCTTATAAGAAGACTTTTCTTTATCCCTCCACCTTCTACTGCCCTTTTATTCCCCAAACCACCTTATATTAATTTCATATTTATTCTATATATAATTATATGTGTATGTGTAATTATATTTGAATACATATAACTATAAAATATATGTGTACATCTATCCAAGTACAATCTGAGCTCCTTGGGAATCTCATACTTTTTTTTTTTAATTCTAGGGCCTAGCACATAGAAGGTGCTAAATTAATGTTTATTGATTGACTCCAGGTAGCATATTTCTTCAACATCTTTGTCATCTCATTAAAGGATCACTTAGTAAGTCTTTAATAGATGTTTATTGAGCACATATAGTCATCTTCATAGGTAGACTCAGAATGTGTTCCTTAGTTGTTCTTTTGGTCAAACTGAGAATCATCTGTTGCATCAACTAAAAGATAAGAAGGTAGCATTAAATTTGTAAGAGGCACACCAAGAGAAATTATGGCCACCAAGAAAGCGTAGATTTCAAAATACAGTCACTTAGTGACTGTACATTAACTTAGTACCCCCACCATGTTTTTGTTGTTTAGACAGACGTCTCCAAATGTGGAAGATATGATTTGAAAAGTATATCTGATTGTAAATTAGGAGATCTCAGTTCTAATATTGTGTCTACAATGAATTCTCTTTTTGACATTAGGACCAAACATATAACCTTTACCTGGGCTTCAGTTACCCTGTCCATTAAATGAGGCTAATAATATTTAATCTACATATCTTCAAAAATTGTTTTGAGGATTAAATGAAATAATGTATAGCAAAATGCTTTTTTAAAAAGTTAAAAGCTTTCTGCAAATGTACAGGATAGTATTAGCCTTTTCTGAATTTTAAGCAAAACATGATCTTCAATTCAGAATAAAATTCTGACTGCAAAAAAACCCCACAACCTTTAAATAATTTCAAAGAGGAAGAAAAGGGAGACAATAAAAGAGACTGATGGATACATAACAAACTTAATCCAACTCAGATGTAAAAAACACTTCTAACTGAAGATGAATACATAACATTGGCATGGTCCTGTAGGGATAGAATTAGGAGCACTAAAGGCCAGAATCAGCTGAGAATGGTAATGAGTGCTAAAAACAAGAACATTCCCTTTTAGGTATATTGGGTCAAGATGAAAAGCAAATACGGAAAAGGACTATAGCTAGAAATAGATGGAACAATGGGCTACATTCAATCAATCACTTAATAAACACTAATTAAGCAAAGGGGAATAGTTTTAGGACTGAGAAGGATAGACTTTGAGTTCTTCAAAGGGATTGAAACCCAAGTACCTGCCTTATCTCAGCATCAGGTCTGTACAAACAGCATTCCAGCCAATGAAGGAAATGGCAGGTGCGATTCCTAAGTCGCTGTCAGTGATCCAGAAAAACCGTGGACAGGAGAGACGCTACAGGACTAATGGTAGACAAATAACTCACCCTGTTTCCAAGAAAGGTGAAATGTTGTCATCCCACTATATGTCAGTGAACTTTAGTTCAGTTTCTGGCAAAACTGAAGAATGTATTATAGGTCTGTGAGAAAGGGAAGGAATGAACATTGAGTCAGCATTGTTTTCTCAAGAACGGGTCATATAAGACTAATCTCATTTCCTTTCTTGACAACATTAATAGATTGATAGAATAGAGGAGTTCTATAGAAGTAACATCTTGATTTCAGCAAGACATATAGCAAAGTTTTTCATGTTCTACTTGAGGAAAAGGAGGTGAGATGCAAGCTAGATAACAGTAGTCAGTGTATCAATTAGTGTTTATAAAGCACCTACTTTGTGCCAGAAATGTGCTAAAATCCATACTTAGTTTGGGATTTGGAACTGGTTGAATGACCAAACCCAAGGAATAGTCATTAATGACTCAATATCAGTTTGTCCCTGTATTTCTTAACATTTTTATCATAGATAGATGATGACACATAGGTTATGTTTATCATGTTAGCAGATGTTATGAACCTGGGAGTGGAAGAACACAGGGGATGAAAATGTTACAATTTCATAAGATCTTGACAGATTAGGCTAATTCTATCAAGATATTTAATAGTCATGAATATCAAGTCCTGTGCATGAGTTTCAGACATCACCCTCAAATCCATTTCACTCTGGATCTTGTGGATTGGACAAAAGGTCCCAATCCAAGCACCATTTAATGGTTATTTTTTGACTCCCCTGGCTCAGAGTGAATGTAAGTAGTAACTGTTTCTCTCTTTTGGTCAATAACCTGGAGGGTCTTCCCCTCCCAATTTGATTTTTTTTTTAAATTAAAGGAGCCATCCCTTGATTCACTTCTTGAGGTCTATTCATTGAATGGGATGTTGCCTCACTCAAGGTGATAATATAAAGACCTTAGCTTAAAAGGGTCAAGGTCTCCCACTGCATTCTGGGCCATCTCCTGTTGTCCTGATGAATATCTGACCACTGGACCCAGATGGTCCTGGAAGAGAAGGTGAGGCTGATCACCTTGCACAGCCTTGCCTCACTTGAATCAAAGTCAATTGCAAGTCATGTCATCATCTCCCTGATGTCATGGTCCTTTTTGAAGAGGAAGAACAAACTGCAATCTTCGTTCTAACCTTATAAAAATGAATTGTCTTTATCTTGGGATCTTTAGCATAAATCGAGGCTGTCCATTGACCCCTAATTTATTAATGAGTTCTTGTTAATAAACTTTTCTTACTAGGAGAGAATTTGCCTCAGTCTACCTTTATTGAATTTTACTCATGATATAATGAAGTATACTTCCATCTACTCACTAGAAAAAGTGGGAACCTATGAGGGCCGAATGTCACATACATTTTCAAACATATGTCAGTTATTTTTGTTTAACTTTTTTCATTATCACTAGAAACTATTTGATTTGTAGTAGGTGAGGAGAGAACATATATCTAGAAATGACTTCAATGTAAAGAAAAGAGGCATCCTTGAAACTTTTTTTTAAGTAGGTCATATCAAACTAACCTAATTTTTTTTTTGTTTTAGCAGTGTTAGACTGAAGGGGAGTGTTATAGGTAGAACACCGTTATTTCAGCAAGGCATTTGACGAGTTATTTCATTTTATCCTTGAGGTTAAGAGGAAAAGATGTGGACACTTTCATACTATAATCATACAGACTTGGAATTGCTTGGATTACTAGACCAGAGAGTAATTATTACTATTGAGGGGTGAGGTTGGGGAATGGAGAAGGAAGAAGAGGAGGAGAAATAGGCAAAAGAGGAGGAAAAGGAGGAGTCCAAGTGGCGAAATGAATAGAGCACTGGCCCTGGAGTTAGGAAGACCTGAGTTCTAATTCAGCCTCAAATACTTACTGGCTGTGTGACCCTTGGCAAGTCATTAAACTTCCCCTGTCTCAGTTTCCTCCTCTGTAAAATAGGGATAATATTTACACCACCTCCCAGGATTGTTATCAGGGTAAAAGGAGAAAAAATATGTAAAGTGCCTTGCATACCTTAAAGCTCTACATAAATATTAGCTATTAGTATTATTAATGGCTTTAATGTAAGAAGATCCAAGAAAAAAAAAATGAAGGTCCACGTCCTGAAACATTCTGTTTTCTACCCTTCCTAAACACCTTGTGTTGAACTCTCCTATATTTATTTTATATTTCTTTTACGTATGTTTGTATATATACATGTTGTCTTCCCGCAGGGACTGTCTTTTGCCTCTTTCTATCTCCCCAGAGCTTAGCATAGTACCTGGCACATAGTAGGCATTTGATAAATGTTTATAGATAGATAGATTGATTGATTGATAGAATGCAAGTTCCTTGAGGGTAGGGATTAGTATTTTCTGTTTTTATATTTGTATACCAAGCTCCTCTAGAGAAATGCCTGGCATATAGTAGGTACTCATTAAATTCTTGAGGATTGATTGTAATTAGATTGTTTCTTACTGAAATTCTCTAAGTCTGTGAGGATTCTGAGTTGGAAGTTGGAATGGGGTTGGAATAAAAATAATTTCTCATAATTGAGGAGACTGAAAGTTAAGCAACTTCTTCAAGGTCACATAGATACTAAGTTGCAGAACTAGAATTTAAACCCAGGTCCTCTGACTCCAGGTCCCAAATCCTTTCACCCCAGTGTGTTGTCTCTCTGATACAGTAGAGAACAAAGCATTTATAGAATCTTTTTTTGTTTTTTGCTCAGAAAGGTGTCTTGGAAAGAATAACATGTCCTAAGAAAGTGACACTTCAGCAATACAAGTTGTTTTTTTTCTTTTTAGTGATTAAGAAATCATGAGATGAAAGAAATCCAAAAGTTATGACAAGTTATAAGTATTTGGAGTATAAGATTGGAACTGAAAATTAGTTTTTTCTGTAGTTCAAAGAGGTCGATAATACTCGAATACAATATGGAAATGAAAAGGTTGTGTTATAAACATTCATTTCTTGCTTGTTTGAAGGTTGTAAATTTTAAGTCGATTTCCACAAAAACTACCCAATACATAATGTAGCTACATTAAAAAGTTGTTGAAAGTAGTATTTGTTGAAGTAATAGCAATTAATTGAAGCAGAAAAATATTTTAAAGTTTATTTATGTTAAGTACCAGTGTTTCAAAGTGGGAGGGGGGGAAGGGCTTTAATTAGAGGAGAGAATAAAAGTACTTAGAAGTATTCTGAAGGGGACTTCTTGGAACTTTGCAAGCTTTTAGAGGTTAATGTCAATATTTACATTGAGACAACTGCAATATGCTGACACCTTCCCAATGTATACACAGACTTCCCTTAGAAGAATTCAAGACCATCTATGCCCAATAAACAGAAGATAGACACTGGTCTTTGGTGATCATTCATGAACATGCTCGTGTAGCTTTGTGGGCATTAAGCCAACTTGAGTATTTAATGGTAACATCTAAATAACTCCTAGCTTCATGTAAGTCTTAGTGATTTTTATATGCAGTAATATGTATATTTTCCTTATTGAATCAACTAAACACTTGACTAACAAATTATTTTATAAAGTAGAATCATCTTTAATTGAAGTTAAGGTATATTACATTTTAAAGAAATTTTCACATGTGAAAATCTTCATCTATCAAAAGCATAAGCTAGGGAGTGATTTTTTTTTACATTATTAAAGGATTCTTTCAAAAAAACATTTTAGCTTTTTCATAAATTATTAGCTACTTCATAAAAAGTCAGAGTAAAAAAGAAAGTTGTCACAAGTCATGACAAAATATTCCTGAAATCATAATGTAACCCTGACAAAATGTGATTGTTTTCAAGCCAGCTGTGGAAATGCTAAAAGGCCAACATTTCTACCAATGTTTTAAAAAGTATGAATTATATATTTAATACCTAAACAAAGTTGTTATTCTAACAGAGTCTTCAGTTCTTTTTTCCTACCCTAACAAAGAAAAGAAGGGAAAAAAATCTTTTTTTATGTTAAAGATTATGAGCTATAGCATCCAGGAACTTCTTTATTTTCCGCAAAAATGTAGGCATGTTTTGAGTTTTTCAGAGAAAAGGAATGCTAGCCAGCAAATTTAAAACTTACATGCTTAATGGACAAGAGAACATCCAGTAAATTAAAAATCTTCCCTATAAAAGGGTTCTTACGAGTCATATGATTTGCATCATTGGAATATTTTCTCATAATTGTAGCTTTTTGTGTTCACAATAAATGAAGGGCTGTGACACTCATTGATCAGGAACCCATTTTATTGCCTTCAAAGTGCCTTTAAAAGGGGTATGTACAGTTTTATCCAGTTCATAATGAGAAGAATCTATGATAATGAGATTTGTATTTTTTCTTAAAAATTAAAGTTTTATGTTTCTAGTAGACTTTTCTAGCATATCTTCCTCCTCCCTACAAAGAATATAACTTTAACATTTTTAGACTAAATATATAAATAATCTTCAGTTACCCAAAATGGAAGAGAGAAGAATGAATTCATTTTACATCATAGATTCTTTATTTTGAACATTGCCCAGTCTGTCAGATACAATTAATGCCATATCTGTTGGTTTAACATAACTTTTTCTTTGATGTTAGGGAATTAATTATATTGCTGCAAATTTAACATCTTAATTATGCTTTGCATAGGCTAAAGTTACATATTTGCTGTGATAATCTTTTAAAATTGTTAGTCTGAGTGGAATTCAGGAAGCTATAAATAAGAAATCCTGTAGACAGAGGCAGTAATCAGTCAGTGCAGCTGCAGCTGGGTAATTGGCTTGCTTAAATGAACCTGCACTTAGGGTAAGTAGCACCATCCGGAATATTTATTTATGAAGAATGATGAGAAAACAAAATTCCATGTAAGTCTTACTTACTAGAATTCTTTGGCCAAGACCTCTTCCACTTACTGCATTTTAATTCCTTGCTCTCCTTGCCCCCATTAATTTTGTTTTATCTAAGATGTTTGTAGTTTCATTTATAGACCCTAGTCTTTTCCTTCTTCACTCTAGGCCCTCAATCAGCAACTTCCTACAACCCAAAAATTTATGCCAAAAGACTTGATTGGTAAAATAGTGCAATAAGAGCACTGAATGTTGAGTTTGGATTAATTATTGACAACACATACCACAAGATATTATGAAATTAAGGTAAAATTTCACCTGTATTTCATTTCCATGGGTAAGACTGGTGACATTCAAGATTTTTAAATAGTGATAACAAAGTCATGCAAAATATTCCTTTTCTTTAACACAAACATTTGCAATTTAATGCCAAAGTTCTATTAAATCTAGTAGCAGATGTAATATTAAGTATAAGTACTCTTTCTGTGTACTTTCTGAGATTAGCTCTTTTTTTCCCCAGAAAAAAGGCACTGCTTGAAAATTTGTTTCACATGGTAATGATAGAAACTTTATTGGGCAGAGGAGAAACTTCATGGATGCGGAGTGTGTTTTAACTCAACTCTCATCTTATTTTACTACAAAGTCTAGAGCAGAGGTTCCCAAATTTATTTGATCTACCACACCCTCAAAACAAAAACTCAGTGCCCCCTGGAAATCTACTTTCTTTAACCCTATAACAGTGTTGGGTTTTTTAAATTTTATTTATTTATAAATGTTCTACAATCACTTCCTTAAAATTAAGATTTTATACCCCCACACCTTCCCCCCCTACCCCCCTCCCTCCCCATGACAGGTTTTTTTAAAAAATATAATTTTTGAAATGATGCATCTTAAGTTTAGTAATTTAGTGTAAATTTGTGGGTTTTTTCGTGCATTGAAATTATGATGATGTAATATTGCAACATGTAACTGCATAGTATTGTATTGTAAAAAAGTCATTACACACACATGCTGGACTCCCTGACAATGTGTGACAGGTTCATCTGCCACCACTTGCTTATTAAGACTTGTAGGCAGACTTGACTACTGATTAGGTTATAATTTGCATTTTGTGTGTTTATTTGTAAAATAATGTAATCACTACAACTTTTACTCTGCTACACAAACAGATGAAGCATGTATGAATGTGTTTTTCAAAATTTTCTTCTGTTCTTTTCTTTCCTTATGATTCTACCACCACCTTATTTTTACTCACATCCCCAGTTGAACCTGAAGTTACTACCATCCTCTTGTATCGTTCCAGGGCCCTCTAGGGGGCAGTATCGCCCACTTCGGGCTCTAAGGAAAGAGAAATAGGTCACAATAGCTTTTTCAAGCACTTCCTTCTCAATTTTTGGTTATGGCAAAATCCTTGTTTCTGCCTACCTGAGATACTAATCCTAGTGCCTCAAAGCTGTTAAAATCATCTATATCAGAAGGAAGTAGAAGCAGATTATACCTAGTAATTACCATAATGTAAACAAAAAGAACACTAAAATTGAATGTCTTATGGTTGCAATGATGTATTTTGCCCCCATCCCTCTGAAAAGATTAAGAATATATTTCTTTGCTTTCCTTGGAGAAGCAGAAGCTGTGGGTCCCAAGAACTCTACGACTATGGATGTTGCCTACCCCATCACATACCATTGCATCTGTGTCTGTTGGTTTGACATCACACTTTTTCTTTGATGTTAGGGAAGACTCATTGTGATAGAGGAGTAATAATCTGAAAATGACCAAGACATCAAAAACTTTGAAAAAAAGAAGGAAGAAAGATGTAAGATTTAGAAATAGATTAGCAACTTGTACAGATTTTAAGGCACAGATATAAATAACTGGAGGAAGCATAATTAACACTGCAAACTTTTGTTTTCTTAATAATTAATAATTTCTCTTATCATTGATATAAACATATATACATATATATATATATATATATATATATCAGTGATATAAAATACGATATACAGAAAATATGATATATGTAGGTATGTATGTATTATTAGAGGGCGGCTGTGTGGCCCAGTAGATAGAGTGCCTGGTCTGGAGTCAGGAAGACTCATTCTCATGAGTTCAAATTTGTCCTCAGACCCTTACAAATTATGTGATCCTGGCAAAGTCACTTAACCCTATTTGCCTCGGTTTCCTCATCTTTAAAATGAGCTGAAGAAGGAAGTGACACTCCAGTATATTTGCCAAGAAAATCCCAAATGCGGTCATGGAAAGGTTGGACATGACTAAACAATTACAATTTTATTAAAAAATCCTAGTAGTTTGTTTCAGTTCTTTCTTCCACATCAACACACCTGATTATACAAGTACCTTCTCCACCCTCAGAAGGGATCCACCCTACTTCCTAAAATGAATCATTCCTTCTTGACTCTCAAATAGCTTCATTTCCATATCTATCCTTTCTTCCTCTGCCCTGGATCTTCTTCAAATATGCTCAGGAGTCTCTTTTTTAGGAAAAAAAAAATAAACCTTTACCTTACCCTATTTCCTCATCTAATGATGACCCTCTTGTAACTACCATCTTATTTTTTTCCTTCTCCCCATCCCTTCCCTAACCTGGTAATCCCAATACTCTCTGCTGGATTTAACTGTGTAAGCTTCATGTTCTCTTTGACCTCTTTGTTACAGGTTTCTGATCAACCACTCCTTGAAACTATTTCCTTTTCTATTTTATTTTATTACACTGCTATTCTCCTGCCTTTCCAGTTGTCATTTCTCTCTTTTCCTTTAATGATTCCACCTAGGGGTATTCCCTCAAGGCTTAGTCTTTGATTTTGCTCCATCCCCTCCTCCTCTTCAATAGAGTCAATCTAGAGGCAAAATTTCTTCGATTCATCTTTGACTCATCCCTTGCCTGCCTTCTCCATTCCTAGTTTCTTTGTATTGTTTCTGATGTTAGCCAAGAACAATGCCTCATTAAGTCACTCCTGGGTTACGTTCCTAGTTGGTTCCTTATACTAATTCTCCCCCACTTCAAACCATCCTACATACTTGTAGACTTATTTTCCTTAAATATCACTTTGATCATGTGATTTCTCATTTGAATTCAAAGCCTTCACTGGGGCTCCATTTTCCTGGATTGAAAGTGTACCATGATCTCTTATTTTCTGCCTCATATTCAACCTTATTCTCTATAAGCTTGCATCTCTTTGTAGTCTCTACAAATCTTTGTACCACTCACTGCATATAATTGCTCTGAGGAAACCACTGTCATCCTCAAACCACTCTATTAACTGAGCTGTTATTGCTACCTTTGCTGTGTTTATACTTAGTTTGTGCTTGTACTACATGATAAAAGCCCACTCCAATGGGCTTCATCTCTGTTGGCTGGCCTGCCTTCAGATAAGGCAAACTGAGGCATTTGAGCACCCCTGTACTCCCTTCTTTTTCCTTCTTCCTCACCCTCTCCCCAAATTGCAAAGCTGTGATATTTTTTTTATCTTAGTCACACTTTCTACATCTAATCCCGTCCTTTGCTGCTCTCTTCATCTTCCCTTACCCTTTTCCCTGCTGTTTCGTATCTATTTTTGTAAGAAAAATAGACCATGTTCCTACATGGTCAACTAATCAGAATGTTCCTTTACTATTATTTAGCAAACCATCCAGAGCCAGCATGGGAATTTACATCTTCAGCTCATCCCAGGGTTCCCTGGTCCTCTATGCTGCTCCAAGGGCTGCCCCTTGGTCCCATTGACTTTTGAAAATCTTTTGATCTGCTTCCAGCTTCTAAGCCTTTCTGAGAGTACCAGAGAATTGCCCCCTAGCTAAGGTTTTGATGTACACCCAACTTATTTAGACCAGGAGTTCTTAACCTGAGGCCTGTAAACTTTGTTAAAAAATAATTTGACAACTATTTTTCAAGATAAGTGGTTTTCTTTGTAATGTTATGTATTTTTTAAAATTCATTTAAAGACATTATTCTTGAGAAAGAGTCTATCCAGACTGTGATAAGGGGTCCATGACACACTCACACACAAATAGGCTACGAATTTCCTATTTACACTGTGCCAAAGAACCAAGTAACAAAGGCAAGTACAAAGCTATGAGTCAGAATCAAGTTCTATATATAAAACATTTTAAAATTTATTTTATTTTTAATTTATGGAATAAAACAAGCATTTCTGTAACATAGTATAATAAAAAAATGATTGCATGTGGAACTGCTAATCTATTATGTACAACTTCCTACTCCTTTTAAATACATAATAAAATTATCGTGTAAATTTAAAAAAAAGATTTAATGCTGTCTCATATAACAAATAATATTTTTTAAAACAAAAAGAGGAAGAGGAAAACCAATTAGCAAAATCAATCAGTACTCATCCTCTTTTCTGGAAGGGAGAGGGAAAAGGGGGAAATTTAGGCATAAGAAATCAAAAGGTATTAATAAAAATTTCCTGTAGAATGTTTTTTAAAAGGAGGCTATTGCAATGGTCCAGGACAGAGGTGCTAAAGGCCAAATAAGGGTGTGGGTTATGTATCCCTTATATATCCCTTCCCTCCCATCTTTTCCCCTCCCCTCCCCTTCTCTTCCTTTTTGTCTCTCCAAAGCCTTGGATGTGCACTCTGAAGACCATGGACTGCACAGTGAAGGGTCCTTGTCCAACCTCTGCTCAATGGCTGGTTTTGGACCCTCCTGGCTTAGAGTAAATGTCAATAGTAACAGTATCTCTTCCAAACAACAACCCTGAAACTCCTGCCCCTCCCAGAGTGATCTAGCTGTTTATTTTTTCTTTCTATTAAAGGGGCCAATCCCACCCCCCCACACACTATCTTTTAAAGAGGCCTATTCACTGAATGGGCATTATTACTTGACTTTGATTATCTGAAAATTCCTTAGACTAAAAGGCCAAGGTCTCACATTACATACCGGGCCTTCTCCAGTCATCCTGTAGAATATCTGGTCACTGCATCCAGATGACTGAGAAGGAGAAAGTGAGACTTGTGACCTTGCACAACCCTCCCTCACTGACTGCAAGTCATGTCATCATCTCCCTGAGGTCATAGTCCTCTTTGAGAATGAGGGATGAACACAGCACAACCTTGGAGCACAATAGGTGCTTAAATGTTTGATTCTTTCTCCTCTTCAAGAAGGATGATTATTGAGAAGAGACCATTAGATCCTTTAATACACCCTTTTTTTAGCCCTTATCATCTCTCTTCTGCTTGGCATGTGTTAGCCCTGTGTTTTGGGGGGTTTTTATTTTCAATAAGAGTAAAACTATCAGGATCCAGAGTGAAGTACCAAGTTATATCCTTGAAAAAAAAGTCCTTGTCTCCTCGTAACTATTTCCCTATATTTCTCCTTTGATATCAAATTCTGGAATATGGAGCTTGTACCCACTCTCTTCCCGTTTTTTTCTTAAACCCTTACAATATGATTGCCACCACCAATGAATACTGATCTCTTAAAGGTCACTGAACCAAGGACGTTTGGCCCTTTTGCAGAGTTTGGTTCACATCCTTGTTCTACCCTTCTAATGTCTCCTGTCTCCATTTCTATCTCCCTTTCTTTTTTTCAAGTACACTCCTCTCCTTATACACTCACTTTCTCAGAGACATCTCTTTATGACTTCACCCACCACTTCTATAGGAACAATCCCTAAATCTTCATCTCTTGTCCTGATTTCTCAACCTCATTGTAGTCCCCCATTTATAATAGTCTATAGGGAGTCACTTCTTAGAATCTTAAATTATCTAAGTTATTTTTACATAACAATAAATGTCATTCAAAAGCTGTCTTAGTCTTTGAAAAGTTAAGAATTTCTCATTCCACAATGTTTAAAGGTTATGCTTGACAGGGATCTCAATTTGACGTTAGATAGCTGGATTTGTCCTATGAACCAGTTCCTATGAAGTTAACTTTTTTAAAATTAAATTTCATATGATTACATTCAGTCCAATGTTTTAACATACCAATATTGTTGGAAATCCTACTTTGTCAGCTAATATGTTAGCTATCGCTCTCAGTTTTGAGTCATCTGCAAATTTGATAAATGTGCTATCTCTGTTTTTACTCAAGTCACTGACAATGATGTTGAAACAGCACATGGTCAAGGCCAGACCTCTGGGTGTTTTGTTGGAGATACTCTTCCAAGATGACATTGAACTACTCCTTGGATTCAATCCTTTAACCATTTCCAAATCTAGCTAACTCTATTGATAGCCCACATCTCTATATTTTGTCCACAAAGATAGAAAGAATGACTTTTTCACATGTTTTGCTAAATTATATCTAGAATACTTCCTTATATCTACCAATCTAGTAAACTATCCAAAAAAGGAAATAAATTTGGGCCAACTTAAATAAATTTAAGCCATCCTGGCCCTGTTAATACTGCTTCCTTTTATATAAGTTCACTGGCCTCCCCTTTAATAATACACATTTAGAATTTTGCTATGAATAACTATCAAGTTCTCTCTCATTTTATTTGCAAACTCTACTCTCATCCCTTTAAGAGAGAGGTAAGGGGAAAGATAGGGGAAGAAAGAGAGAGAAAGAGAGAGAGAGAGAGAGATTTGCCCTTCTCAAATTTCTCTCCCATTACCCATAGTCTTTCAAAATTCATAGACGGTGATCCACTTCCACCATTTTTTTCTTCTAGGATGTAATAACCTGGCCTTGGTAACTTTAACTCATTAAAGATAATAAAATATGTTCTGAATCAATATAATTTTTTAAGTGCCCAGTATATGCTTAGGCACAGTGCTAAATGTTGAGAAAACAAAAACAATGAATGAAACAATCCCTACTTATAAGGAACTTGGATATTTCAATGGATCCTTGCTTTCATCAATATGAGTACTCCTTACCCCAGCACAAACTGTGGCCCCTGCAGCAGGAGAAGAAAAACCTTCCCTCCAGGTGCCATTCCTGCACCCAGTCTGTGCCCAAACACTCCACAGTTGATATGCCCCATATGCTACTGGCTTTCCTCTAGGCTGGAGCTCTAATGTGTGTCATGGCCTCCATTGAGCAGTCTTGTGAAGTTTTTGAAACCCTTTATGAATAAAATAGTTCAATGCATTATACAAAATATGTAGGATTGCAAAGAAGCCATTCTATTGAAATACAGTCAAAAACTTCTTTTTTTTTAATTAATTAATTTAACTTTTTACATTCATTTTCACAAAATTTTGGGTTCCAAATTTTCTCCCCATTTGTCCCCTCCCCCCTCCCCAATACATTGGACAATCTAATTACCCATATCACCAATATGCCCTCTCTTCTATCATCCCTCCCTTCCCTTACCC
>JAQQSK010000141.1:0-17198 GCA_028658325.1 Potorous gilbertii
TATTTCTTTTTTCCAACGGGATATTTCTTTTGATAGTTGTGTACAGGCTGCATCCTTTTTTTTCTTTTTATATTATATTTTAAAAATTATACTTTAAAAATTAACAAGCATTTAATTCTTTCTTCCACTTCTTTTCTAACCCACATACATTCATTGAGTTCGGAGCAGGTGAGAGGGAGGGAGAGGAATGAAGAGAAGGAGAGAGGGAAGAAAGAAAGGAACGAATGAATGAAGGGAGGGAGGACAGGAGTGAAATATCCCCTGCAACAAATATACATAGCTAAGCAAAACACAATCCTATATTGCCAGTTTCCCAAAATACGTCTCACTCTGCATATCCAGCCCATCATTTCTATCAGGACATGAATAACGCTACAAATTATTGGTCCTCTGGAAGTATGACTGATCATTGCATTGGTCAGAGTTCTGAAGTCTTTCAAAATTCTTTCTATGATGTTACAATATAAATTGCTTTGTTGGTTCCACTCACTTAACTCTAAATCAGTTCAAGGTAATGTTTAAATGATATATCTCCCCCAACCCATCCCTACACACACACACACACACACACATACACAGACACACACACACACACACACACACACACACACCTTTGTCATTTGTTTCCAAATTTATTTCCAGGTGAATATTTCTTTTGGCAATTATGTACAGGTGTCATCAATTTTCTTTTTGCATTCACTAATTATGTAAGATAGGTTGTCTCACTTTTCCCCCTTTTCTTCTCTAGTGCACAATTTTCCTCCCATTTCTTTTCTTAAAAATTATCTCTCCAGTCTCATATCTTATATCACTCCTCCTAACTACCAACCTCATACCTCTTCTAGGAAGCATGTATCATTTTCTCCTGTCCCTGTTAGAATGTAAAAACTTCATCCTTATAAAGAGTTTTCTGATTTTTAATTTATATTTATCTTTTGATGTTTCTCTTTCCACCCATGTTTATATTACAAGGTTTATATTAAGCTTGACTCTTTTCATTAAAAATGCTTAGAAGTCTTCTATTGCATTAAAGATTAATTGCCCTCCCCCATTGAATTATATTCAGTTTTACTGGTTAAGCTTTTCTTGGTTATAAAGTAATGTCTTTTATATATTGGAATATCATATTCTTTATCTCCTTTACAGATGTAT
Organism: Potorous gilbertii; assembly: GCA_028658325.1. Lineage (NCBI taxonomy): Eukaryota > Metazoa > Chordata > Mammalia > Diprotodontia > Potoroidae > Potorous > Potorous gilbertii. The sequence goes on from JAQQSK010000141.1 coordinate 1,153, forward strand.
TAAATCTCCTGTGATCCTGACTATATGTAAGTATAAAACTCTTTTTTCTATCAGAGTGTATTATTTTTTTTCACATGGAAGCCATGAATTTGGGCTATAAATTTTTTTATGTTTTTCGTTTTCATCTTGGGTTTCCTTTTGAGAGATTACTGATGAATTATTTCTATTTTCATTTTGTCCTCTAGTTCTGGATATCTGGAAAGTTTTCTTTCATTATTTGATAAGATACATTTCATTTTCTTCCACTTTTTTCAGGTTTTTATTTTAATTTTTATTATGTCAAATGATGTCGTGAACTTTTCTTTTGTCCATTTTAATTTTCAAGTACTATGAAGCTTGCGAAAATTTTTGTGCTATTAACTGTTTGTTCCAAGTTGCTAATTCTTTTCTTAAGTTTCTCTTCCATAGCTCACATCTTTCTCATATTTTTCTATATAACTTTCATTTAATTTATAATACCAATTCAAACAACTTTTTTTTAAACTATTGTGTCACTTATTCTAGGAATTCTAACTGATTTGGAAGAAATGTGTTGTTTTCTCTTTTTTGAGACTTTATTTGTAGATATTTTATAATTTTTATATTTGTATTTATTTTTATATCTTTGGCCTTAACATGTGATCCTCTTTATCTTTTTTTCTTTTTTGCTTAGTCTTTATTCCAGACCAGCACAACATATGGCCCACCAAAAGATTTCAGGCAGCTAGAGAAAAATGTGCTGCTACTGAGTACTTGCCTGTTTGTCACATGACTCATGGCAACCAACCATCAACAGTCTGTCTCTAGTCTAGCCTATCTATAGCCCAAGGAAGTTTAACTTATCTTAATTTTGTCCCCTACCTACTACTAAGATGTTCAGGTCTGCTTTATTCTCTGGGAAACCCAACTTTCCTGACTTACCAGATAGATCTTTTAGGGATAAGTCTGTGATATCCACCTTTCTGGAAGACTCCACAAACCCCATGTTGTTTTTCCAGGCTGGGGCCTCCATCCATGATCTACTATGGATAGAGCACCAGTGCAGGGGTCAGGAGGACCTGAATTCATATCTCACCTCAGACACTTGGCACTCACTAGTTGTGCGGCGTTAGGCAAGTCAATTAACCCCAACTGCCTCATTCTGGATCATCTCCAGTCATCCTGATGAACTGGATTCACTGGTTTCAGATGGTTCTGAAGGAGAAGAGAGGCTGGTGACCTTACACAGATCTCCCTCACTCAAAACAAAAAGTCAAGTGCAAGTCATTTCATTATTTCTCTGATGGCATGGTCTTCTTCAGCAATAAAGGATGAACATATTATGGGTAACATACTCTAAGGGCTCTGTGCAGAGTTTACATTAATTCCTTGTTCCAAACCCTGAGCTTTTGGCCTGAGCTGAGAATGAGCTAAAGATGTGCTCTAGGTATCTTTGCCATTCAGTTCTTGTTTAAAACTTGGAAATGGGGTCCATGCTCCAGCTTCCAAGGTGTTGACTTGCTTTAGACACTTGTTTTCCAGTGAGCCACTGGGCTGACTAAGTTTGGGGCTCTGGGAACCCCTCTGGGAAATTCTAATTTCTGTTGTCTTGGTCGTAGGATTAAGTCTGTGATCTGCTGTAAGCTTCCTCCTGTAGCTGTCACATTAACTTAGACATCTGACTACTGAAACTATAATACTGATTCCCCACCTCTCAACCCTTGTTTTTACCATGATTCCTTGCTTTTGATTGAATTTGTGATGTTGGCCTAGAAAAGATGACTCACTGTGGTTTCTTACACTTTTTCTTTGATTTCTTGGTTAAGCCTTTGCTTAGATCATCATTGGAGTAGTTGTTGGGGTGCTGAATTCTGCTACTGTTTTTTACTCTGCAATCATGGCTATATTTCTCTTCTCATTTTCCAAAGATGACGTTTTTCTTTTTTTTCTTTTTTTTCCTGCTATTTTGGGGAGGGCATTGTATGAAGACAGAAAGTATGAGGGGGAGAAACACAAAATACCTTAAACAAAGCAAGTTAGAAATAGAAGAACTTTATTAGACCTTAGTTTTATTTTTAAAAACTAGTATAACTAGTTGAGTAGGATAAAATTGCTACTCAAACTTGAATAATGAAGGTGAAATTGACTGGAGCTCTCCAAGGGAAATGACTTAGAAGGTGAGGTTACATACATATGACCAAGCCTAAAAACATACAGGAGCCCTCATTCTAACCAAGTATGCAAAACAGAAAGAACTCAGTTTTTAACTCAATACCCTATTATTTCTGGCTTTACAAATTTTATGTTGAAAGGAAATCCAAAGATTATATTTTATAGAAAAAGCTCCTGTACTCCACAGAAACAAAATAAATTGCCTATGGTCATCCAGGCAGTAAGTAGAAGACCCAGGATTCAATTTTTTAAATGTTAAATCCAATGTTGATTTTACTACATCACAGTTTCTCCCTGAAACACTGCTATTAGAATTTTAGATCTTTAGTTTCATTCTCATATTCTTAAGGAAGTAAGTACTGTGCTAAGTACTTTACATATATCAATTCCTTTAATCTTCACAATAATTCAGGGAGTTAGTGGAGTAGGAGAAAGGAAGGGACTATGTATTTATATAGCATTTCCTATGTGCTAAGCATTACACTAAGTGCTTTTTTCAGATATTAGCTCATTTGGTTCTCAAAACTCTGTGATGTAGTTGCTATTATTCCATTTTACAACTGGGGAAACTTAGGCAGACAGGGGTTAAAGAATTTACCCTAGTTCACACAGCTAGTCCATGTCTAAGACCAGATTTGAACTTGGATCTTCCTGACGCCATACCTAGTGATCCCCTGTGTCACTTAGATACCTCTTTAAGATTCCAAATTCTGGAGAGGATTCGGGAAAGATGACAGAGTAGGTCAGAAAATTCCAAACACACTAGACCTAGCAGTGGTGACACTAAAAGATAACAGGTCTTGGAACACTAAATATTGAAGAGCAAAAACACTGGGGTTCCAACCAAAGATATCATACCCAGCAAAAACTAAAAATAATCCGGAATAAAAATAAAATGGATATTTAATGAATTGTCATACTTTCAGGATTTTATTTTTAAAAAACTTACTTAATATGAGATTTGACATTCAAGAGCAAAGAAAAATATAAGATACATATAAAAGACTAACTACAAAGGACTCAGTAAGGACAGACTGTTTACTTTTTATGTATGTAAAATGCAAAATTATGTCTAAGACTTTTATTAATAATTGAGTAGTTCTTATGAAAAATTGGGGTAGATGTGATATGATTTTTTAAAGTAAAACCATTTAGGAACAGCTAAAATGAGTAATTATCTTATATAAATGAGGTACCAGAAGTACAGACACAGAGGAATTAGATGGTGGAGGAGGCTTGATAGATCTGTAAACCTACTTTCATTAGAAATAGGTTCAATAAGAGGGAACAGTACATACATATATACATATACACACACCACACACACATACACACATACCTATATAAGTCTAGAAGAGTATAAAGTCTTCTAAATTCACAAAGAAATAAAATATTAAGGTGATCCGGAGGGGAAGAGGATAAGAGGAGGCAGATCTTTAGAGAAGAAGATGCTGCTGTTCATCCTTCGTTCTCAAGGAGGACCATGACATTACGAAGGTCATGAGATGACATGCAAGTGAACTGAATTTAAGTGATGGAGGGCTGTGCAAAATCACCAGACTCATTTTTACCTCCAGAACCCTCTGGATCCAGTGGCCAGACAGGAATCAGATAGAGAAGTAGAGATGGCCAGGAGGCAGTGGGGTTCCTTGGCCTTTACAAGCTAAGGTCCTTAACACATCTCAGTTTGACTTGGGCAAAGCCTATTCAGAGATTAAGACTTAATAAGAAATGAAAATTTCTGGCCAAAGAAGAAACAACTGCTATTTATATTCATTAAAAGTCAATCAGGGCCCAAACAATGACCAAGTAAGCTCTGCCTGGGACCTATTATTAGCAGATCCATGAGAGCCAGAGTGATTTGTGGTTAAACCTGGTCTTTAAGAGAAAAGGAGGGAATAAAGTTTCAGAGATTAAAATTTACACTACCTTTGCTCAGAGCACCTGCAGGAAAGGATGTGATACAACGTAAAGTAGGGTTTAGAAGGGTATTTAATGGGAATGTGTTTGTCCTTTGTTCTCAGAGGACCATGACAGCAAGATGGGGTCATGCCTTCCACTTCACTTTGATTTGAGTGAGGGAGGGCTATGCAAGGTCTCCAGCCTCACTTTCTCCTCCAGAGTCATTTGGGTGCTGTGGCTAGATATTCATCAGGACAACTGGAGATGCTTCAGGATGTAGGACCCTGGACATTTTAGGCTAAGGTCTTATCAGATTCTCACTTTGAATGAGATACACCCATTCAATGAATAGACCTCTTTAAGTAGTTACTCATGGGATGACCCCTTTTACTGAAGAAAAAAATAACAAAAACATCAAACTGGGAGGAGAAGACCCTCTGGGTTCTGGAGTAAAAGAGAAAAAGTTACTACATAGTATTTACATGGGAGGATGAGGGAGGAATATTTGGGAGTTGAGTAGGTTAAGTAATAGGAACACAAGAAAGCACACAGAAGTAGTCAGGAAGAATAGGAAATAAGAAATATGCACAAACATAAAATAAAGATCTGGAGGAGAATTTGTTAGGGAAAAAGTATCAGGGGTGGTAATCTTGATCTCAGATAAAGTTAAGGCTAAAATAGATTGAATCAAAAGAGAAAACTAAGGAAACTACAGTAGGTAAGTTATACTTATCAATGTTATTTTGGACTATTTAAAACAGTTAGACAATATAAGGTGGGAATATGGTGTAGGAAATTACAAGGGGGTGGACTTGGAAAAATATAAAAGATTTGTATTTACAAAGTAAGAGGTTATCTACCCTCAGAGAAACAGAGAATAAATAAGTATACTATGGTCTTACACAGATGCACATAAATATATATGTCTGTGATTATTAGTATCCCAGTATATGAATGTGTAAGTAAGTGTATGTACGTATGGGTTTATGTGGGTATATGTCTATATGTATAACTCTGTATGTATATGTCTATATATGTGTAAATATGGAGGATTTTGTTATTCTTTTTGAGATACTGGTTCCCATAATTCATACCCATTACAATCCCTGATTCCCAGGCTCATGACCTGTAAACAGTTCTACTGCTAATAAGCAATAAGCTATGGGGATGATATAAAGTAATATTTACTACACTTGCAATGAATGACAATATTGATAAATTTAACCTGTGAGGTTAGAGTTAGAAGTTTCTTTCTTTGTCTGCTGCCTTATAAATCAAATGGGCACTGGTCTGTAAGTGGGGATATTGGTAATGCATAGAGGAATGCATGTACCTGCCTCAACCAGCCCCCATTGAGCCTTAGGAGGAACGTACAGGAGGAACTCACACAGGAACACTTAGGGGAATCTGGATGCACAAGTTGGAAAGCTATATGTGTTTTGATTGGCCCCCATCAAGGCTTAAGGGAAATTGTGTGCTTGCCTCAACTGGCCTGCATTGAGGCCTAGGGAACCTGTAGGAGTTGTAACTCCTACTACATTCTTCCCTGCCTTAAGAACAGAATTATTAGGGAGGCCTTAGGATTTGGTGCTCTCATTATCAGCAACCCATTTGAGAAAACCAGATTAGAATAAAGCAAACTTATTTAACCCTTTACTATGACTCAATTCCTGTCTTCCTGTCTGCCCAGATCAAAAGTTCAAGAACACCTGTTAGAAGCTCTCATATGTCTTCTGTCTGACACATATGCACAAATATATCCATAATTAATTGCAACCTGGAGGGGAGGGGGAAGGCATGGTAGAGAAGAAAAAAAAAGACAAAAAGTATATAGCAGAGAACAAAAGAAAAAATGAAGCAAAGATGGACAGCTCTCAACCCAATGGGTAGATTTTATTATATAGACTTTCTTGAAATGGACATTTATTGCAGCATATTTTGAATCCTCTCTCACATTCTGCTGTGAACAAAGCAATGCTTTTTTTCCTTTTCTCTTCATATTTTATATTTCTTCAGTTTTACTATTTAAATTTGTTTTTACTTTTCTTATTTTTTGTTTAATTTTTAAAATTACAAATAAATAATTGATTTTTTTAAATTCCAGATTTTGACAATACCTCTAATTCAGTGTGTCCTCTTTCATCTGGTGCTTTGAGCTAAAAAATTAAGCTCTTTTCTGTCTTGGTTTGTTTATGTCATAAATATGACCCCTAACTATATGGAAGCTGCTGAGTTGTAAATCTTGTCTTCTGCCATTTTTCACCATTTCAAGGCATGCTCAATCAATACCACTGACTTCTCCAAGTCCAAGATCTTGATCAACTCCCAACTTCAGACGTATCTAAGAGCAGAACAAGAAAGAAGACTATAGAGGGTACTTGCCTTTAGGATATGTCCTGAAATTTAATAGGTATGATGAAAGTAAAATAAATAATGCTTGAACAATAACTTGCCTAATATTGAAGTGAAGCATGTTTTTACAAAGTTCATTAATATTTTGGCATTTATCCTTCCTGTTGTTCTCTCTTCTCTCAGAAGTGCGCAATAGCACATCTTATGAAACCACAGAAGGGAGAAAATTCCATTTTTTTCCTTCTATATTTCCCACTTAAATTAGTTTAGGTCCAGTTCAAGTAGAGAAGTACATAGTTAGAGTTGACCAGATCCACAACCCTTGTCAGCTTGAGTGCAGAAGCAAATAGGAGGGGTGGAGATATAAGTAAAGTATATGTGTATGTGTGTGAATAAAATGTATATATATGTGTGTTTACACACACAAATATATGTATATATTTGTTTAAAGGGATTTTAATATGCTTTGATACTTTGTCCAAAAAGATTTGTCAGCAGCTCACTTAGACACTTTCAAAATTCTCTGGCAAGAGCTAAAAGTATTAGTGAATAATATTCCCATATTTAACTCAAAGGGCTATGGGGGAAGCATTTAAATATGAGATGCTTCTCAAAAACACATTAAGAAACTCTCTTAGCCCAGGGAGGGGAAGAGAAGCTGAGAAGATACCCATGGAAAGACTTGGGACTATGGAGAACCTAATTAAACCTTGTGAGAATTTATATTATGAAGTAGGATGTTACACATCAATAGATACATATAATATAATAATCTCTAGAGGACCAGCCTGGAGCCCAACACTTTCTTTTAATATTTTCTTCTGTGCTGACAAAAGATGAAAAAAATATAATACATGCTTATTATAACTATGAATGCCAACTTGGTGGGCCAAGTGATTGCGCCCCAAGATTAAAGGCTGAAAATTTTATATACTAAGAAGCAAGTAGTAGCCAGAAATAGGAAATAATTGATCCTTTTTAGGGGACTTCTAGTGGTACAATGTGACATTCCTGTACCCTCACTATTTATGTGACGCTTAATTACTCAGGTCTTTAGTTTCTCCAAATCATTGTGTTCTACAAACAATTTTCAAGAAGACCTCTTTCTTCCTTCTTTCAGTTTTGAATATTTATCACACTAAAAACATATCTATTTTAGAATTTAAGAGGGAGAAATTCTTGATATTTTTGTGTGAAGAACAAATGGTTGCATAGTCAAGATCTAACTTTGAACTCACCTAAGTGGAAATACTTGCTTAAATATTATCTTCTGCCTTAGAATCTTTAAATAAATGAACTGTGGTCTAAAGTTCTCTCTGATTTATCATTTAGGATGTCTATTCAACTTGTTTCCTACTTGATACTACTATATGAATCCACGACTCCCAGAATCCAACTTTGTCTTCTATATTTTACCTTGCACCATACATGTTTCAAACTAGATAAACTTTTTATAAGGTTTGGTTTACAAAGAGCAATACACTTATAATTTTACTACATACAAGGGATGAGCACACTTCCATTGGTAAATAAAGTGAGTTGTGTAGATCATGTATCAAGAGTGAAGAACAAAGCATAAACTGCTCCAGTGAGGCACTAGTTACCAACAAAATATTTAGAGACACTGGTGAAATTTCCTGGCTTATTGGGTAAATCATCTATGGAACATTTACATGAAGAAGAAAAATCCACAGGAAGGGATGAATGGGAGAGTTTCAATTTGTATTAATGAAGTACCTACCCTAATGAGATAATCTGTTGCAGTAAATAAGAAAAATAACCACTTTTTAAATTAGAAAGTTTATTAAGCTTACTGAAGAAGTATTTGCTAAGCTAAATATGCTTCCACAGGCCTGTCAGGGTTTGCATTCACCTTGGTATTAAGGCCATCAGTTATGTTCTAATTTAAAGTAATGAATTACTCTATTTCTCTATCCCTATTAGTTCTCAAAGGATGCCTTCTACCTTTCACAGTACATTGTACATTGATGTTTGAGGCTCCCTCTTCCAGTGTACAAATGTGAGCCTATGAGATCATTTAAAATAAAACAAAGCTGCAAACTTCAATCCAGTAGAAGTGACCATCTCAAGTACAATTGAACATTGGCCTCTGTGTGATTAGTGCCACCTAAATATTAATTGAATAATGTCTTGTCCTCTAGTTTAAGGGCAGAAAAAAGAAGAAAATGTAAGTGCGAGCCCAAACTCACAAATAAGTTTCATAAAGCTTTAAAATATCCTAAGTGATTATAAAGACTACGTAGGTTTAATTCAGATATAGATTTTCCTTTACACAAAGCTGTATAGTCACCAGGGATAGGATAAGCAATTACTGGTAATAAATTATGCAAGTAGAGTTGGGGAAAGACCCCAATATTAACCTTATCCTTTCTTTAGCTGAGAAATCATGGAATTGAAGAAAAGAGGGCATGGTTAGCTTAGCCACTATCCATGTATGATTTCCAAATCATATTTGGAATCATATTCCAAATCCAAAATGTCTACAATTCAGCTGGTACACTTCCTATACTAATGAAACTGCTAAAGTATAGTGTTGATTCCCCAACTATCTTCTCTCTCAGTCTATAGAAAGTCATAATTAATCATGGGATATTGAATATAAGCACACTAGTTTTCTCATTGCTGGGCAAAAACAGCTTACTTACTTGTCTTTCACTGCTCTAGGAATTTTGAAAATCAGTTGTAGGTTGAAGATTTGACTTAAATATATGCTTAGCACGATATCCTGTACTAGAGCAGATCTTTCTCCCCCAAAAAAAATTTTATTAGCTTTTTTAGAACAGAATAAAATTAAAATGAACTTCAAATATTGCCTATCTCAAAATCTAAAATACCATTCAGTACCATTTAAATGAAATATATAATCTTCAAATTTAAACACACAGAGCAGCATTATACAAATGTTAGATCCTCATCTCACATTAATTCACCCACATTGCAAATATTTTATAATAAATTCTTCTCTTAGATGCTTCATTTTAATGAAAAATAATTCCTTTCTGTTGGTAATATAAAGATGTGAAAATTGTCAGGACAGCCATAAATGATCAGAATTTCCTTATCCTTAGAATGATTTAAAATTTCAGACCTCTTAACTTAAAGACAATTTCTTGAGGAGGAATATGGGAAAAAAAAGATTATATAAAATAGAAAACAGATTGAAATGATGCATATTTAGGACTGGGGAAGGAAATAGTGGTGACAAAAATGTACTGGTAAAGAGGAATAAATTCTGTAAGAATAATTTAAATTTCCATTTTGATATTGTGTCAGTTGTTGTAGAATAGAAAAAATAATGGAAGTAATATGTGTGGTCATCATAAGGCATTTGAATTCATCTAATATGACAGACTCTTCATCAAAAAACTATTGAAAAGGAGAGCAGATTTGACAAATATGTCACTGAAATCAGAAGAATACATTTATTAAGTTGATAGGATCAGAGATTTAGAGCTAGAAGAAACCTCAAAGATCATCTAGTAAAATCTTTAATTTTGACAAATGAGGAAACTGAGGCCCAGAGAGATGAAATGACTTACCTCTTCCTGCAATAAGGCAATTTATCAGTGTACCATACTATTTTCTTTTGCCCATTCTGAATAGCAGTTTACCTAAATTTCTTCTCTCCTCAAATATCTCATAACACCTCTTCCTCTGGCTCTTAACTGGGATTCTTGCTCATATTTCACATACACACACACACACACACACACACACACACAAATATTGAAGCCATTCATCAAGATTTACTCTTTTCCCTCCCTTCATATCTTACAGGGCATCATCTCCCCATCATTTATCTTTTCCTTCACTTTTTTTTTCTGACTAAAAAAAAATCAGTTTTAACTTAAGGTCAGTATATATTCTTGAGACCATCTCCTTCTATTTTCTCTTTCAGATTCTCCCCACTGTCACCCCCCTCTCCCTGATCTTCTATCTTTCCTTCTTTTGTCTGCTACCTATAAATACATCTGAATCCCCGCCAATCTAAACAAAGAAAAAAATAAACTCTTACTAGACTCACCATCCCTGCTAATTGCTTCTCTCTTTTTCAGTCAAATACCTTGTGAAAAAAAAAGCATTCTAGACTGTATCTAGAATTTATCTTAGTCTTTATTTTTAAAATCCCTACAATTTGGCTTTTTCCCTTTTTTAAAAAAATCCCTACAATCTGGCTTCTGAAATTCTCACTCAGCTCTTTCCAATGTTTCCAATGATGTCTTAGGCCTCTACTCAATTCTCGTCCTTGAACACTTCAAAGTTTTCAAAATTGTTGAACATCCTCTTCCCTTGAATATTTCTCTCTGGGTTTTCATAACACTGATGACATTTTCCTTTGCTTCTTTTCCTCTCTGTCTGATTGTTTCTTTTTTCTTCTGTGGATTATTTGCATTTTCCCAAAAATTGTGGGTGTCCTGTAAAGAATCTGTCAGGACCTTCTTTTGTTCTCTATCTAGTTTCTCTATATACTTACTCATTTGGTGATCTTAACCTCTCGCCCTGTTCAGTTATCATCTCTATGCAGATAATTACCAGACCTACCTCTCTCTTGAGATCTAGTTTTGTATCATCAACTACCTATCTGACATTTTAAACAGATTATCCTGTTGAGTATCCAAAATTCAACGTCCAAAACATCTCATCTTTCTCTAAAACTCACTGCTAATGCACAATTCTTCATCACTCTCAAGTTACATATCAAGTCACCTCTATCAGTCACCTAGGTTTGCAACCTCCGTTTCATTCTTGATTCCCCATGTATCTATTCAGTTGCTAAATATTGTCATTTCTAAATCCACAACCACTTTCATATGCAAGTCCTCCTCTTGATCCACAGAGCTATTACCTTTGTTCAGTAACTTTTTATCTCTTGACTAGACTGTTGCCATAATCTTTTTATTTGTTCCCTGCACCATAAGTATCTCTCCATTCCTATTTGTGCTCCAAACAAGTGATTTTCCTAGCACAGGTACATGTTACTTACCCATTCATTAAACTGCAATGACTGCCCATTGATTATAGTATTAAATATAAGGACTTTTATTTGACACAGAAAACTCTTTGCAACCAAAATCCTTCCTACTTTTCTGATCTTCTTTCTAATGCATTGTTCTCTTCCAAACATTCTATAATATAGCCCTACTGGCCTTCTTTCTCTATTTCTTTTGCATTGCCTATCCCCTATGCATTAAATCCATACCCTCTTTACATTTACATTTTTGAACCCATGATTTTCTTCAAGAGTCAACTTAAGTGCCACCTTCTACATAAGAACTTTTCTGATTGTCTCAAATGTTTGTGTCTTTCCTCTCTAAACTATGTTGTATTCATTTTGCACATATCATGTCCATATCTAAATACATGCATGTTTCCACAGCAGGATAGCAGATCCTTCAAAGTAGAAATTGTTTCAGTTGTGTGTTTGCATTGTCATGGATTGACGCACTAGCAAATAGGAAGTGCTTGATAAATGCTTGTTGATTGTTTACCCAAAGTACAATTAATTAGTTGCACTGGATTTAAACTGAAATCCTCTTAATCCAAACTCAGTGCTCTTTCTTCTGAATCTCTCTGACTCAACTAGTAGGGCCTCACAGGTTTAGTTGATATTACTTAGATTCTCAATGTTATAGATTCCTTCTTAAATTATAGATAAAAGATCCATCTATAGCAGCATGAATTTTACTAGAAACAAGTATAATATGATCCATAAAGGAATAGCATCTCCCCTAAAAAAAATTTATACAAAAGTGAACAAGTCAGACTTCCAGACATAGTGATGTTGATGGGGGAAGGGAAAAGGAAATTTGAAATATAGGAAAAAGTGTTATTCTTAAAGCTAACACTATAAATGAGTAGTATATCAGAAGAAAACACAGAACAAATACTTTTCCTGCATTCTGAATGAGATTACACTTATTCTGGTCTTGCCTCAGAGGGAGCGTGGAGGAAAACTGAAGAGGTTCTAGAGAAAACAAAACAAAAGATTACTGAGTCTTTCATCACTCCCTCCAAAAATCAGTTGGGAGTTCAAGACTGAATTTTCTATGGGCTATGGTATGTATGGACTTTCCAAATAGACTGAACCCCTAAAAGCAAATTTGTTTTGAGACAAAAGCATTTAACACGAACTACAAAAGCACATGAATTAGTGGAGAAATACCTCAACAATGAAAATAGAAACATAACATATGACCTATCAAGAGAAATTTTTAGCTTAGTACATGGCTTCAATATCATCCAATATTATGAAAAATGAAAACCTTAGTAATTCTAAAAATAAAAGCCACAGTATTTCTCATAAAAGAATGTCAACAGATTACCTTCCCCTGGGTCATGTTGGGCTTAACTTGACAAGATACCATGTAGATTTCTCAAATCCTATCAAAGAGAAAGAAAAAATAAGATATTAATTCCTCTTTTAGCTGAAGAAGTAACATTGTATCCATGCTTGCCCTTTGATAAATTAAGGAAAAATTATGTTTCCTACTACATCAATTTCCAGAGAAAAAGAAGAAGAATATAGGGAACAGAGTCCAACTGTTTGTGTTCCCTTGGCTGCCAGATAAAGGAAAGTAAACAACTCCATGTTCTATTGTCCTTGTGGCTGAATTGAAAGGAAGAAGAGTAAGATCAGAATAAAGTGCTCAAGTCTACCTGTCTTGAAAGGCTATGCGCTTACTTCAACATAAGCCCTACCTATTCATTCTCTATATAGCTCACATGTGCAAAGTCATGTCCTTTATTTCAAGGATACAGCCTGTTCAGTTTCACTGTCTTAAGAGCTGAGGACAACACTCTACCTTCTGTATTCTAAATTCTAGGAGATTCACTAATGGAAGTTTCTTTTTTTCAAAGAAAAGCTTACTTGTCACTGAGCAGGTCCTTCCTCACAGATTTGTCACGAGCATCAAATAAGATCTTAATATGTGCCAGTGCTGGGCACATATTAGGCACTAAAAATGCTTGTTTCCTTCCTGACTGCCCCATTCATAACAGGAAACTATTTCCTGAAGCCTATCTCATTAACTAGAGATAAGTAGAAGGAAGGCAACATAATCCTCTCTACAAGATAAACAAAAGCTCACCTTTCTAATCAACTAGAAGGCACTTCATTTATTCTCCAATATTGCTAAGGATAAGTGAGCAGACATCCTACACACACACACACACACACACACACACACACACACACACACATTTTGTGTGCATAATGTGTGTGTATATGTATGTATATATGGGTGTATAGATAAGATGAATGTGTGTGTATATATATATGTGTGTATATCCATGAATATATTGTCACCTACAATATAATGCAAGCTTCTTGAAGGCAGGGACTGATTCATTTCTGTTTTTTTTATCATCAATACTTATCATAGTAAATTAGTACTTATTATTATTTATTATTTGTATAATAAAAGCATGATTAGCTGATGGATAAGATTCTGTGCTATATCCACTCACTATAGAGATCATTGAACACACTTTTAGAAACAGGACTAAAATCGAAACACTCTAGACCTTTTTTTTTTAGCCAAGAAAAGACAATGGGAAAAGGTAATAAAAGAAATTAGTGATCAGAGGTACAAATAGGGAAGATTTCTTGTGGAACTTCCTTTTTCAGGATATTTATTCTGTCTTAGTCCATGGCTTGCATTTGGTTGAAGAATTTTCAGAATTTAAATCGGTTGCATTTTTTGTGAGAAGGCAACAAAGAACACATAGATATGCACTGGCAAGACTCATTTCAAAATCAAGTTTGAATTGAAACATCCTTGGTATTCTGCTATGTAGAGCATAAGCAACATTCTGTTGACCTCAGATGCTCTCTTGTCTCAGGAACTATTCAACTGAGTGTTCTTTCTGATCTAGATATAGTTTTAAGTATAATCTTCCTTTCTATCAAACTCTGGAAAGTGGATGAGATGATGATGGGAGGAAAAATGTGCTTAGTCCCCTGAGAAGAAAACTTATTTTTGAGAGTCTTATCAAATTGCCTCACTTTGAGCAAACTGGGATGCCTTTATTGTCAATCTTTGAGCAAATAATAATATTAACTTAATACTTTTTCTTTGGGTATTGATCCCCATGTATAAAGTTTTTCAGGCTGTATCTCAGGCAAGTACAGAATGTACCTTGGAGTTACACTCTCTTCTAGTATTTTTTTGCATAGTTGAAGTTGATAAAGATCCACTTTGCCACATTCACAGAAAAAAGCGCATAATCTAAAAGTGGACACCTTTGTTATTGGTGAAGAAACCTTGTTTAATGTTGAATTTTTCAGTTTGAAGATTTTCTGTTTTAATATGTACTGTCTTTAAATGTATCACAAATCCCTCTCTTAAACAAAATAAGATGGGATTTCTATAAAACTATAATTCATAGAAACATTTTAAAATGTATTATTAAGTCACTTCAAGTCATTTTTTTTCTTGTTATTTAGCCTAAAGGGTGAAATTTCTTACTAAAACCTTGCCACAAAAAATCAAATGAGAAAAATGCCAAATTATCTGAGAACAGCTATAAGTGAAATCTTCAGTTTCTAGTTACTTGAAAGTAAAGTTTGCTCTGTTACATGCAAATAGAAAGCACATAAGATTAATGCCTTATTTTCCTTCAACACGGCTTCCTATTTACTTTAACTCTGTGATCTCTGATGAGAAAACAAAAAATTAACAACTGTGTATGACACAAGAAAAATAAATTACAGTTAGATGAATTTCCCAAACTGTAGATGAAATAACATGAGTCATGAAATAACAGCCTGTCCTTATGTGAGGCTTTCATGGTTGTATTCATATAATATACAACCAGCTGAGCATAAGCCTGGTGACAGACTTTATGAGTGTTGCCTGAGGACCAAACTAGTTTTTTCAAAGAAGATTGTCACCAGATTGGTCACAGAATGATGGATTTGTTGCCCACAGAAACTCTCAAAGACCATCTGCAAAGTCATAGAATGACAGTGATCTGTGTCAAAGTACCCGAACGGATGGAATCTAAATCAGTTTAACTCTATTTCCCAAACATTTGTCAAGTACCTACTATGTGCAAAGCATTGTCCCAGGCACTGAGAAAACAGAAAAAAATAAATAACAGCAGTCCTTGCCTTTAAGGAGCTCACATTGTCACTGAGAATACAACATAATAGACAAATCAAATGCAAGCTAATTTCAGGAGGGAAAACGGAGTAAAAACTTGAAGGCAATTAGAAAAACTATCTGTATGAGAAGTTTATCTGTGCATAGCCTTGGATGAAGATAAGGATTTTAAGTTGCTGCTAAGGACGAAGAACTATAACTTCTATTCATTCAACAACCAGTTCTTAAGTACTTATTACATGATACATACTCTCTCTGCTGGGCGTAGAGGATAAAAAGATCAGAATCAAACAATCTCTTCCCTTAAGAAGTGAGCAGGATACTGTGATTGAGAATTGTTGGGGCCCTCTTTCTATGAATATTTTCCAAGTTATTAGTTCTCTCGTAGCCCAGAGCAAAAGCTGATCTCCAAAGAGTAGTTAATATTTATTAATTAGTGAGGAAAATAGCATTTCTTCCCTTGGATGAACCTACGCATATAGAAAAGCAGTTAATGAGAAAAAAATGGGGGGGAGGATAAGCTTCAGGAGATAAAGG
>JAQQSK010000141.1:17698-40485 GCA_028658325.1 Potorous gilbertii
AATATTCAGTTAAATTAAGCTCTGTAGGAAGTCATGGATTAATAATAGTAATAAAAATAAATGACATATCTAGTGTTTTAGTGTTTGCCAAGTGCTTTACATGCAGTATCTCATTTAGATAAGGTTAGACACTTTTACAATGAAATTGATATATGACCAGGAACACAAATTTTTGTAGCATTCAAGATTGGACCAAAGAACATGTTATGGCCTGTATAATTTAGAATACTAGGTTCTTGAGCTCAAAAGGACTTTATAGATCATTTAGTCTTACTCTCCTCATTAAAGATGAGGAAAGGTGACATTATTCACTCAAGGTCACATAGCTATTAACTCTCTTTAGGGATTAAAGTGACTGTGATTTTCTTAGGAAGGAGTACCACTTACTTGTCTTATCTACTTTTTTTTCTTTTGAGAATGAAACTGTAACAATATTTGGAGTCCAGTTCACTTAATGGTTATGACAACGTGCTTCAGTGCTTTCAGATTTCAAATTACCAGATTTGAAAAATGTATGTTCTTGAGCAGATTGAATTTGTAACCTTTTCTTAGTTCCTTCCTAATTAGTCTTTGAAAACTAAAAAAATAAAAATTGTAGAAAAATCAAGGAAACACAGTTTGCTCCAATGCCAGAATAAATAATCATAGTTCAGCAACATAAAGCCCTCTTAACTTCTGTTCATCACTGAAAATGTCCTATTAGCATGGCTGTGTTATATATTGAGTTCTTTTGGTAAGCCATATCAGGCTCCTGTCAGTGTCACCATATTTGATAATTAGGAGTAATAGTCCTTCCACATTCCTATTAATCCACTTTATAATTCTAACAAAATATTCATTTCTCCATCTGCTTACCCAGAAAGGAATGTCTATTTTCACCAAAAATATAAACTAGGAAGAGAAGTAAAATCCTGACAAATATGTCCAAACTAAATGGCTTAGTATTTTTGCAGCTCAGTGATCTTTGCTTTTTGTGTGCCTAATACTCAAATTGGGTCACAGCGACAAGCATTCATTTCTTTGCTTGACTTACAATTGTGACTGTTTTGAAAATATTCTGGTATTGTACAAGGTCCATGCTGCCATTCTTCTCTCTAAACTTCCACAGGAAATTGGCACTTTCTTCTGCCTTCTTATTTTAAAATGCCTGTCTTCTGGAGGCCTTAGTAAGAGACTTTCCTAAGAAAAGGGATTTCAGTTGTGAAATGCTCTCTCTCTCTTTATTCTTTTTTTAAGAATTTTTTTTCCCTAATTACATGTAAAGACAAATTTTGACATTCATTTAAAAATATTTTGTGTTGCAAATCCTTTTTTCTTCTTCCCTCACCTTTCCTCTACCTAAAATGACAAGTAATTTGATAATGGTTATATATGTATAATCTTGTTTCATATTAGTCATGTTGTGAAAGAAGAAACAGTTTCTTATAGCTATCCTTCAAAAAGTTAAGCAACAAGCTAAAAGGGAAGGAAACCTGTGATATTTTTAAGGAGAATGGTGGTTCACTGATGATAAGTTCAGAGAGGGGGTGTCGATCATGGATGAAAGGATAACTAGTTTTTGGGCTAGATGAGGCTACTGAAATCATCTACCAGAATTCCTTCATTTTACAATGAGGAAATGGAAACCCAGAAAAGATAAATGACTTGCCTAAGACCACACAGGTAATAAGTTGCAGGGTCAGGTTTTGAATCCAGGTCCTTTGATTTCAAATCCAGTACTCTTCCAATCATACTATGATTCTTTAAAAGAAGGGGAGGTAAAGCACAAGAAATCTCAGTAACTAAGTTTAAATAATTAGGACGTAATATGTCAAAGAATATTATTTCAACTTTTATTTTACTTTGATAGCCTCTTTGCCAAGGAGTTGAAACTGGAAAAAGAGAAAAGTATAGTTAATACAGTAGTGATTTCCTGGGAAGATTTAAAAACATTGCAGCTAAATGAATTTCCAGTGAATAAAGATAAATAAAAAAAGTAAGCTGGGTAAATCATATGATCAATGCAGCAATAAGTATTATACAACATATATTTTTAAATCTTCGTAATGATATAGTTGATAAAGAGGTGTAGGGAATTTCAGATCCTGTGTGTTGATTAATTATTAAAAATGAAATTGTGTCACTAAAGTAAAACATCTTTAAAGACTTCTTCAACAGTTTTTCTGTGCATCTACTAATATCATATAAGATTTTTTCATAGACATGAATATAAAATTGTCTTTGTTCCAAAGTCTGCTGATTATCTATATCAAATAAGACATATGAGGAGAAAGCATATTTCAAAGGTATTTGCAATTGTTATGGAAGATATCCTCTGGAAGAGTAATATACTACAGATGGCAAAGTCCTTCACATACTCCTGTTTATGGATTATGTTGTCCTGGTTTCATGAAACCCCAAAGCAATAGAAGCAGTAAGAAAGAGCAGATAGAGTATTTATCTTGTAGTCAAGAAGACATCGGTTCAAATCTTGCCAAAAATACTTATTAATTCTGTGACAAATGTATTAAGTGACAAGTCACGTAACCTCTTCATACTTCTGATGACTCATTTGAAAAATGTGGGTAGGGGTTTGGACTTCATTGACCTCTGAATTCCTTTTTGTTCTAAATTTATGATCATATTCTCCCATAAAAAAATTCCTCATGAAAACCATGGTTGTTTTAAAAAGACAAGCTTAACAATGTAATCAGAAAAGAAAATTTATTAAGAATGCTTATCATCCAGATTATAACTTGCAGTTGAATGGAAAGCCTATTGAATTTTTTATCAATACATAAATTTTGGAAAGGCATGATAGATGGACAATGTAGGTAATGAAATAAAGAGAATAGGTTGTACCATATTTTGGAAATTTGTGTCACTGTAACAACTCTAAACTTCTTTTTGCCAAAGCCATTATTAAGTATTAATAATGTAAGTATTAATTAATATCAAGTATTAATAATACTACTGTGGTATTGGTACTACATGACTAAAAATCAGAGAATATTATTTTCTCTGAGAATCAAAATTTTAGGTAACACAAAAAGTTCATGATAAGTGTAAAAAGACTTCAGCATACATAATGCCAATAATCACGAACTCACATGTAACTCCTGTCCCAAAACCCAATGTTATGGGACTCTCTATTGGTGGAGATGAATGCCCTGCCGTATGTGAGAAGTCTCTCCCCTCTCTTCCCCTCTTCTCCCCTCTTCTCCCCAGGGGAAGATATACATCAATAGGTAAAAGTTGCTTTTTTTCTTTGGGTTTAATAGCTAGATTTCTTTCTCAAAAACAAAGCCTTAAGCCCAAATCCACTCTGGAGCTCTTAGACTGGACAATAGATCCCTGCCCTCCTAGCACAGAGTTAATGTAAATACTAAATAGTAAATGTTTCTTTTTTGGCTAAGAGGGTCTTCCCCTCCCAGTTTGATTTTTTTTTTTTAATTAAAGGGGTCACTCTTTGAGTAACTATTTAAAGACGCCTATTCACTGAATGGGCATATCAAAGTGAGAACCTGAAAAGACCTTAGTCTAAAAGGGCCAGGATCTTCCACTGCACCCTGGGGCATCTCTAGTTGTCCTGATGACTATCTAGCCACAGAATTCACATGGCCCTGGAGGAGAAAGAGAGGCTGGTGATTTTGTACAATCCTTCCTCACTCAAATCAAAGTCAATTGCAAGTCATATCATCATCTCCCTGGTGTCATAGTTCTCTTTAAGAATGAAAGACACACACACAAAGTGAGAAGTGGAGCAGAGTTGTCAAGAGACAGAAAGTTTCAGTTCTGAGTCACCCCTTTAGTATTTTCATGCTGCATGTTTTCTTTGAGTACTGAATCAGCCTCCAGTTTTGAGATAAAAGATGGAACAGGTCCACCTCACTTCCCAGCAACCCCCAGTGGCTGAAGGACAAGATTCGGAAGACATGAGAGGAATGGGCAGTCTCTATTATGTTCTTATTCCCATCTTGCTTTTCTAGAGACTTTGAAAAGATTTCACTTGAGTGAACCCTAGGACCCTCTCTCTTGCTTCAACAGAGTTACCCACTCCCAATGGGAGAAGTCCTTGATTCTATATTGTCTGGTATTTATTCTTTAATGCATACCTTCTCTAATTTCTGTTTTGTTGTGATTTGCATAAATGAATTTCTTTGCTGTATGTATTCATTCATATGTTCATTCATTATGGAGAAGTTGTCAAGCCTTGAATACAGAGCTCAGGGTTGCCTTTTCCCACAAAATGAAAAAGTGAACAAAAAGTTATCTTGAACCTGATCATATTCTCTAGACCAGGACAATGCAACCTGCAGCCTGCTACTTACAGTCTGTGGACACCCCAAAGCATTTTGGGCAGCCTGCAAAAGGTATAGAGGATATTTTCCTCTATATTTTTCACGGGTCACCCGAAATCCTTTAGTGGGCTATAGGTTATGTAGGCCTGCTCAAGACAAACATTTAAAGGAATAGATTCTATTTCTTAATTTATTTATTTATGCCTTGATTTATTATTATAATTAAATCTATTGAATAGATGTACTTCTAGTCCAATACTCCCTCTCTGTGAGGAAAGTAAGTAGTGACCTCTGGCCACAACCGCTGCTAACCCTCTTGGCAAGAATGAAAGTATCTCTTGGAGAGAGTTGGAGGAATAAGAGACTAGACATGTCACACACAATGACAGCCTCCTCACTATATGTGAGACCCTCTTGACAAGTCAGACTCCACTCCTTTCTTTATTCACACAAATGTATAAAAGTTACTTCAATCTATAAAATTCCTATACCCTACTCCTGTACTAGATAGAGCTCAGCTATATAATAATATTTAATGTTGATATCACCTACAGATGTTCCACTTCCATGCTCATGAACTCCAAATTTCTTTATTTGATCACTTTTTATCAATCTTTCCTCATGCTATTAGACTTCTATCCCTGTTTTTCCTCACCTTGATCATCATTTTGTCCTTCCCTCACTTCTTTTCCAAGCCATCATACCCACATTGCCTAGGATTTCTTCCCTCCTATGTTTTTTTACCTTAGTGAAGCAATTCAACCTGTTCCTCTCCTCTACTCTTGAGTGTCTTTTCCTCTCATCTTATAACTCTTCACTCCTTGCCAAATCACAGCTTTGGATTATAATCATGTGCTTTCTTCAGTCCTATTTTTTGGGGAAATTGCAAAGTCAAACTGATTGGGCCCACTACAAATCTATGTTATCCAATCTCAATTGGGTCCTCAATGTAAAAAGCTAATCATTCTATTCCCCTCCCCAACTGGTTTGCTATCTCACTCTTCATAGCTGCTATTCAAAATCTTTTCTACCCTCTTAAACCTCCTATTGCCTTATCTCTTCTTGCTTTCTGCATCTAGGGATGTTATATCACATTTATCTGAAAAAAAAGTCAGGCTCATTCACCCTCTTTTCCTTCTTCCTCAACTTAAATGATTCAGACACTTCTCTCCACCCTTCCCCAATATCCTTCTTTATCCCTGTGACAAAAAAAGGCTGTCCTTCTATTTGTCCAGGCTAACTTGCTCCTTTGATCCCATCTCATCATGTCTTCTCCAACAGATTAATCTACTATCATTCCCACCCTCTCTTACATTGAATTTCTTTTTATCTACTGATTCCTTCCCTGTAGCTAAAAAAAAAATACTCAAATCTCCCCCATTCTAAAGACTCAGTTAATTATCTCCCCCTGCCAAAATCTTTTCTTTCCAACTAAGGTTTTTGAAAAAAACAGCTACACTAAGCATATCCATTGCCTCTCTTTTCACTCTTTTCTAAACTCTCTGAAGTTTGGTTTCTGATTCCACCATTCATCTATCACTCTTCAAAGATACCAATTATCTCTTAAATCCTAGATATAATGGTCTTCTCTCAATTTTTCTTGATTTCTCTGTACCATTTTATATTGTTGATTTTTACTTCTTGGACTCTCTCTTCTGCATTTTCATGGCACCACTCTATCTGACTATTATTTTTCAATATACTTAAATGTTGATAAGCTACATCACAATCACTAACAATCCCCCTCTCCCTGAGTTCAAATCTGGCCTTAGACTGTATGACCTTGGGGAAGTCACTTTACCATTCTATGACTCATTCTCCTTAGTTTTAAAACGGAAATAGTAATAGGACATACCTCCTAGGGTTGTTGTGAAGAAAAGAGAATATTTGTAAAGTATTTTGTAAACCTTAAAGTACTACATAAATACTAGTTATTTTAATTGTTATCACTATCGTAATGTGTAGATATAGATGTGTATCTCTCTGTCTCTCTGTCTATCTCTCTCTTTCTCTCTCTGTCTCTGTTTCTCTGTCTGTCTCTGTCTGTCTCTTTCTGTCTCTGTCTCTGTCTCTCTCTCTCCCTCTCTCTGTCTCTCTTTCTCTCTCTCCAAGCTTAATTTCCCTCCTCATTTCCTGTCTCACATGAACAACTGCCATTTGGACATCTCAGAGAACTGGATGCCCTAAAGGTTTATCAAACTCAAAATGATCCAAAAGAGAACTTGTTACCTTTCTCTCCTCACATCCTCCCCTCCTCTGAAATTTCCTATAATTGTCAAGAACACTCTCATCCTTTAGTTACCAAAGCTCACATTTTCTATGCCATCGATTTTTTACAACCATATATCTAACCTGTTGCCAAGTCTTATCATTTCTACTTTTACAACATCTATTATATATATTCTCCTCTATTGACATATGTAGTCATTCAAGCCCTTATCACTTCTTACATGGAGTGATGCAATAACCTTCTAGTTGGTCTCTCTACTTCATCTCTCCTCATTCCATCTATCTTTTGTTCAGCTGCCAACATTATTTTCTTAATCCATAAGTTTGACTATGTTCCTCCCCAATTAATAAACTCCAGTGACTCCTTAGGACCTCCAGTACTACATAAAAATTTCATCTCTGTGGCATTGAACACTACTTACAACTGGACTCCTTTCAATCTTTTTATATTTTACTCCCGTCCACAAACTCTACAATTCAGCTACTTTAGCCATTTTGATGCTCTATACATATACAATATTAAGTCATTATCTCCATGCCATTGCACCAGAACCATCCCCCATACCTAGGATGCTATTTCTCTTCTTTTTATGTCCTTAAATTCCAAGATTCTCCCTGAAGACTCAGTTTGCATATCACCTTCTGTAGATCTTTCCTGGTTTCCCCATATAGTCACATCTTTCCCTCTGAGAATGAATACCTAATATGTATTTTGTATATAACCTTCATGAACTCATTTATTTACATGTTCTCTCCCACATTGGAACGTGAGCTCTTAAAGGACAGAGACTGTTTTTGTTTTTGTATTCCCAGTTTGTAACATAGTATCTAGAACATGGTAATTATTAAGGGAAGCTTGTTGAATGAGTGACATACATAACTGGAAAAGTGGCGGGTTGATTATCTCATGAAACAGAGAGGTAATGAATAGATGGAGAGCTCAAGTCTGACACTAGAATGCATGAAATATTAAAAGACCTGAAGGAAGGCCTTTGTTAATTAGGTTTAACCTTGCCTATTATCCCAGAATCCTGAAATTGTGTAAGTATGTGGGAAAAGAATTACACAGGATGACAAGGCATGGCCAGAATGGGAAGGGATACACAAAATATGTTTTGCAGTTTGTGTCTGAGTAAAAAGCCTATTATTAATGCTCCAGTAATTTGGGCTTTTCAGATACAGTGATCATTTGAATTGATATAGGTATAGATATATACATATATATGGATATAAATTATTTTCTTTGGTATCTATTCAAATAGTTTCGGGTTTGAATCACTGTCATTTTAAATTCCAACGACATATTAAAACATAGGTCAAAGAGATAAAACCATACATGCATGAATTTTTGGAGTTGGAAATGACATTAGAGATCATGTATTCTAATGCACTCACTTTCCAGTGCTCAGCACAGAGCCTGGTATATCAGAGGTACTTAACAAAAACTTACTGGTTGGTTGATGGCAGATGAGGAAACAAGCCTAAAAGAGTTTTGGTTTGGTGATTTCAAATCTGTTAACCTGTTGGAAACAAGGAATAGAAAAAAAAGCAGCTCTGGACATTCTATGGGATAACTTTCTCCATGTTTCACTACATAGCACCAAAAGGCAACATTTTTGGTCTCATTGCATGAGCCAAAAGAAGCAGTATGTAATAAGTAAGACTGTATTTAAATAGTGCCAAAATAACAAGGTGGTATCATCAATTCACTTAGATAAATGGGTAACTTCTTGGGAGAAGAAAGATTAGCCCTAACTGATTATTTTGACTTTATTGTTTTATCAGCAAGTATTTATTATCCACAATATACCATGCACTATAACAGGTGCTGGGCATACAAAGACAAAATGGTGATGTTTAAAAAAAATGGGTCTGTGTTTCAGGAATTATTAAAAGAAAAACACACTAATTTCCCAAAAGCAATCCAACCTGGTCTTTTCCTATTCAAATAAGAGTTCTGTTTATTGTTCATTAGAAGTATCTTTTCAAATCATATGTTCTTATATGCCAGTTCTATATTTTGTCCACGCAACATATACAACATATGGAAAATAAACTCTCATCCAGTAGTTAATTCCTGTCTGAAGTTTTAGTCCAAACATTTTTGCGTGTTAGACATCTCATTTAAAGAGGATCCTGAAAGACTCTAGGGTTTACAGATGGCATTGTGTTGATTTTTTGTCTTTGATATACAATAAATATTTAATATATCATATACAATTGCCTTGTGAATTTGATTGATTATTGAATGAAATATTGGGCCCAAGAAACATTGATTAAATTCTTACTATGTCAAAATACTGTGCTACATACTAAGGAAGATATTTTGTAAAGTAATAGTGATACATCACATTTCTAAAACATTTTATAATTGCAATAGTTTGTATTCAGTATTTATTTTATGCATCACAACAATGTTTTGAGATAATTAATAGACATTATTAGAGTCATTTTAAAGATTAAGAAAGCATAGGGAAGGGCATAATTGTGTAATAAACAATGTATTTGGTTCCAGGCACTTTGTTAGCACTGTATAAGTATTACCTCATTTGGTTTTTAAAACAACCTTTTGAGGAAGATGCTATTATTATTCATATTTTGCAATCAAAGAAAGTGAGGGACACAGGTTAAGTGACTTGCCCACAGTCACATAGCTAGATAATATCTGAAGCTTTATTTGTATTCAGGTCTTCCTGACTCCAGGTCTAGAATTCTATCCACTGTGCTACCTAGCTGCCTCTAGATTAGTAAATAGGGTCTTAATGAAGTTTAATGATTCAACTTTGTCACATCTAGTAAGAGTGGGAGACTGACTTCAAATATAGGTCTTTGTGACTCTTAGTTCTCTGTCTACTATATCGTAGAACAACTAGCTTCAAAAAGTGATTATGATATATAGTAGGAGAGGTAAGACATGGAAAAATATAACTTCAATGCTTAAGAAAGATATAAAATGAAATAGAGGTTTCAAGGGTGAACATAAGATAATTTGTCACCATGGATACAGATATTGAAAGATGGGTAGAAATTAGAAAGGTAGATATGGGAGTGGGAGAGAATTTCCTCAGGGAAGAGCATTAGCAAAGTATGGAGGGAGAAATGTACAGGGAATGTTCATTGTGGGTGGGAAAATTTGGTTGGAGCATAGAATAAAAGAAAGAATCATGGAAGATGAGACTGGAAACATAAGTCAGTCAAGTTGTGGAGAGTGAGGAATTTGGGTTTTACTTAAAGTTACTGAAGACTTCCCTCTAACAAGACAATTCTTGCTAAATATTACCATTTTTAGCTGAGGGGAGAAAGGCTGAAAAATTTAATCTCATGGTTACACAGCTTCTGAGTGGCAGAGTTGACAGTTGAATAGCAAATACCAGGATCAATGGTCTTTCTGAAGCACACTGTTGCATTATAGGATCTTTTGTGAACCTAACTCTGACAATAGAAACTAGTATTTGTTTATCGTTTTAAGGTTTGCAATTCATTTTACAAACATTATCCATTTGATCCTCTCACAACTACCTTGGGAGGTATGTGTTGTAATTATTCCGATTTTTACAAATGAGGGAGCTGTTAGACAAGTTGTAACAATTCGTTACCCAGGGTCACACAACTCGTTTATGTCTGAGTCTTGATCTGAATTCAGGTCTTTCTGAGTTCTTTTAGAGATAAAATGGAGTAATGTTTAGGGAGCCATCTCTGGAATAAGACATCAGTTCATTCTTTCCTCAGTCATATAGTGGCTGTGTGATTCTGAATAAATTACTTATCCTCTCAGTGCCCAAGGCAACTAAGACTGTAAGTTGAAAAACTATTACTATTTGCATTGGTAGAGGGAGTTTTCATTTTTTGGAGTTCTCTATCACTATAGCAATATAATAACTATGAAAAAATTAAATCAGAAGGAAAGGAAGAAAATACAAGAAAGTGTCTGTCCTCAAGAGAGTGTGTCCTCAAGTTGGGACCATCATTTTCTTTGACTATTTAAAGGATAGTCTTGCAGAATAAATCTTCACCTTTCATCACAGAAGTAGAAACAGTGGGTAGATTCTGTGGGGAAAGATTTCAGCTTAAAATCCAAGGAAGAACTGCCTTCTAAATTGGAACTGCTTGAAACAATAGGCTGCATAAATGGAAAACTGGCTCCCTTCTCTTATGGGAAGTAGGTTGGATGACCACTTGTTGGAAATGTCAATGAAGGGATTCCTTTCAGGTACAAGTTGGCCTGGATGGCTCTAGGATCCCTTTCCACTCTGAATTTCTTATTCTGATATTTCATAAGGAATCACTGAATATTATGAAACCATATAGGTCCTTGATAAGAATTTAACATTAATAATATTAATATGGCAGTTTGTGAAGGATCAGCTACAACAAAAAGAGATTAAAAGTGGTAAGCTGCCTTTGGAAACTCTTCAAATGATATGAAATAGAGGTAATATTATAAGGTATTAGACTAGGTGGTAGTAAAATAAAGGAAGGAAGAAAAGTCAAAGGTATTGCAGGGTAATTTAGGTCTTCAAAATAGAATGGATGATGTGGTGGTACAGGTGAGTAATCAGCTTTGAATATCAGTGAATCAGACAGTGTAGATGAATACCCAATCTACCTATTTTGATTGAACTACCAGCTGAAGTCTGACAAATAACTAGGTGCACTGATTTTTTTCTTTTTTGAAATTAAAATAACTCAGTTAAAGTAGTCAAATGAACTGTGCTTGAAGAAATAGGCTGTATAGAAGGAATTTTCCTTCCTTCTGCTTGGAGTTTGAGTATTCTGGATCACAAAAGGGCTGATTTTCCATTTTGTAAATGATTAGTCATCTTTAAAAAAATATTTCTTTTCTGGCTTTACATTGGTGGACAAGGAAAGGAGAATAGAAAGGAGATGAAATTCATAACCCTTAATTCTGCTGCTTTTTTGTCATTAATAAAATTGCTTAGTGGAATAGAAAATCATTAGATAAAACTATTGCAAGAAAAAACTAGGTGTTGGCATTATATGGGTACTAATTTATTTATGCTATTTTTGTACCACATTAATATGCATAATGAAAAGAATAAGGTGAAAGAATTCTACCATCTTATACAAAGTGTCATTAAATTTCTCTTCTGAGATTAAGTGTAAGGTCCTCAATTACCAATCTGAGAGTTAAGGAGATTGAAAATAGACCACAGAAAATGTGGTCCAAATATGGAACTAATGACTATTTATTTACAATATGTTAGCATTTAGAAAATGGTAATTTTCCAGTTCACCATAGTATAATCTATACTCAGGTCACATTCACTATATTATGGATGATTAATTTGCACACTTACAAATGTAAAATACTTCAGTTTAATTAGAACGGCTTTATTCTAGCAACACTTAATACTCTGAAGTATATTCATTTATAATAAAAGAGAGCCTGCATTAAATTGTAATGGGAACTGTAGCTTTTACATATTTTAGAAGCAAATCAATTATTTAAAAGGAAAAGACTTGTTTTCTTATATGCTGATGTTTAGGAAAACAGCAGCTAGTTTTGTTGTTGAAATTCATTTTCCGTAATGAAATGACTAAGGGGATTCCAGTGTCTTTCTAGTTATTACAATTAGATATCTTCAGACAAAGACAAAACTTTCCCCCCATTTAATCTACTCCATTGGAAAGTCTAGCACATCTGCTAATCCTCCCATGTTAATGGTTCTATGAGTTCCAAGTTCAGTCTAGTACTCAGAGAAAGGTTGTATCTGTCAGATATTCAAACGTTAGGAATGGCCTTATTAGTGATAAGCTAAGTATCCTTGATTGTCTATCCAAGAAGAGATGATCCTTAGATGTCTGATGAGAGTACTTTTCCCAAAAAATAGCTCACAAAAAGTATTTATCATTAATCTCTAAAGGAAGACACAGATGATGTTTGTAGAAATACTAATTTTTCTCTCCCCTGCCAACGACCTTCTAGTGTTCCCAAATGTTTCCCAAATAAAATTGAAGTTTTCTAGTCTCATGCCCAGGGCCTTCTACAATCTGGTCCTATCATTCCATCTCATTGTTCGTTTTTATATTCCATACATTTCTGCCAAACAAAATATTTCATTTATTCCCATTGGTGCATCCTTACTTACTCATGATATTCCTTCTAAATAGTGCTTGCCCACTGACTCTTTTCTCCTATTGAAATTGCATGTATCCTACAAGTCCAAGTTCAATGTCATGCCTTCTGTGAAACCTGATCAAAACAGGACAAAGTGAATTTATTAAATGCCTGTTCTGTGTCAGGCACTATGTTAAAACCTAAGGATATGATGAAACATGCAACAAGAGTTCCTGCACAGTCTAATGGAAGAGACATCATGAAGCAACTATGTACAAACTATACACACAATACATATATATATGTCTATATATACACACATATTTGTAGTCATATAATAATTATTATATATCATATATAATTACAAATGTAGATATATACACACATTATATAAACAATATTTTGTATATATGTGTGTGTATGTGTGTGTTAAATTGGTGATAATCACAGAGGGAAGGGAAATTGTTAAATGCTTTTTACAGAAGGTGAAATTTTAGATTGGAAATGCAAAGAGCCAGGAAAGCCAGGAGATTAGAATGAAAATCTCTCTTCTAAAGAATTCTTTTATGTACTTTTAAAAATAATTATTCATATTTCTATTGTTCTCCACCACTAGGTCACAAGTTCTTTGAGGGCAGGGCCTGTGTTTTATATAATAGATTTGGAGTCAGAAGGTCAGAGCTTCAGACCTTGCTCTACCATTTTGCTATCAGCTTTGTGACCTTAGGGAAGTTACCTAAATTCCCAAAGGCTCAGTTTCACTATTTATAAACTAAGGATAATGACTCTTTAACACAGTCTTGTTATGAAGTTCAAATAAGGTAATGTATATAAAGTCTTTTTAAACTACAAAGGGCTAAATGCATGTGAGTCCTGTTAATAAAGTGATCTTTGGATGAAAGATGCCTAAATCATTGCTTAGCCCATCCTCAAAGCCTTTTCACCTTTGTTGGATCTGCCAGATCATGTGAGGGCATAACTTCCTACTATGCTATACATAGTCCTTCTCATGTCATGATACAGCTATATAATATAAATCTGATCAATGAATGAACAGATGAAACTTTGTGCATGTAGTTTGCATGTACATGCTCACTAAGTGTTGCAAACCAGTACTAGTACAATACAGGCAATATAAACAGAAAAAAAAGAATAGGGTTCTATGCTTAACATCATGCCTGGCATATAGTTAAATGCTCAATAAATGTTTGATCAATTGATTTATATAACCACTGACAATTTATTTGTGGCATATGTAGTAAATTTCTATTATTTTGACACTAATAGCTTCTTTAATATCTCACCCTGGTGTGGAGCTGACACTGGATTCAGAGGATCTTAGAACCATTGACTCAGAGTTGAAAGCGAAATTAGAGGTCATCAAGTACAACCCCCTAATTTTATAAATAAGAAAACTGAGGCACTGAACAGTTAAATGACTTGCAGAATTATACAGCTAGCTAAGTATCTGAGGCAAGATTCAAACTTAGGTCTTTAACTCAGGTTAAAGCTTTCTCAAAAACTTTATCAGTGAAGCAAAAGCTTTGGAAGAGCCTACTGATGTAAAAAGCCTTTAAGTACAGTCCTAGTACTGCAAAGTGAATGTAATATTTGAGAATCACCCTGGTTAAATTCAAAGATGCTTATCATTAAATGCATTCATGGTTGCAAAATACTTT
This sequence comes from Potorous gilbertii, assembly GCA_028658325.1. Taxonomy (NCBI): domain Eukaryota; kingdom Metazoa; phylum Chordata; class Mammalia; order Diprotodontia; family Potoroidae; genus Potorous; species Potorous gilbertii. The sequence goes on from JAQQSK010000141.1 coordinate 31,966, forward strand.
TCTTGAACAGTTTTGTAAATCTATCTACCAAGCTATATCAGGGTTGCAATCTATATCAGTGAGTGAATATTAATGCCCCTGAAACAAGAGACTCTCAGAGTGTTAAAATATTCAATTAATTAGAATTACTAGTCAACCAGAAAACTTCTTTCTCTAGCTATATTACAAAGCTATGTGGGAGCTAGATTCTTATTAAAATTGATCAGAAAAATATTTTGCATGAAATTGGGCATTAAAAAAAGAATCCCGGAGTTGAAGTTGGAGGACCTGGATTCAAATACTGGTTATATTACTTGTTTCTTTTATGACCTTGAACAAGTGACTGAAGCTTTCTGGGACTCAAAGTTCTCATTAATATAATGATGGAATTGAATTAGATGTCTTCTAGAATGACTTACAACTATAAATATATGATTCTATGAGTCAAAGGAATTTTTAAAAAGTCCAGAGTAGTAATTTGATCAATAGAGTTTTCAATATGGAAATTCACTTTGATACAGGTCAACAACTCTCTTAAAGTGTTAGAGAAATAGCTAGGGGTACTACCATAAGTTGAGTGACTTGCTGAAAGTGAGCCTTGGTCTTTCTGATCCTGATGCCCTCTTTTCATACTGTAACACACATTCTCATGTGTTTATTATTGGTATTAAAAATTCCCCTACAAACATACCTCATCATATAAAACATCATGATCTTTCCAGTACATGTCTAGGAAACAAAAACACATTCTTTTAGTTTTGTTCATTATAAGGAAGTCCTGTATTAAATGTTAGTTCCATCTCTGGAAAAGTTATTTGGATTCTGGATGGTTTGGACTGCTCTGCTTCTGTCATTGCAGAAATGTGACATAAACTTATTTTCACAGCTGGTCTGAGATGACACGCAATTAGCTCACATCATTCATTACACGGGCACTCTGTACAGACTGCTCGGCTGCAATTGTGACTGAAGAACATGAATCTTATAAGGGTTCATTGGAATTTATCTCCCCAAATAGTAGAGCTGGGTACCATCCCAGCTTTCTTGAAAAGTATCCTAATGGACTACCCTAAGTACCCGAAAAGGATGCATTGCCTTTTGATTGCCTGTGGAAGGAACTCAGAAAACAACCTATTCGAGGGTTGTGTGCTCTTAATGGAAAGTGATTAAGTGCACTCACATTCGTTCAATCTTTAAAAGAGACCAGTACTTTTGTGAAGGACCATCCTTCCTAAAGAGACTTTATGACTGTCATCCATAAAAATATAACATGCTAATTAGTTTCTTAAGTTATTTGGAGGGAATTGATTAGGCATCTCTTCTTTCCTAACACATTTTTGTACAATTATAAAATAGCAACAGTGACATCCAGTGTTAAGTTAAATTAATCGCAGTCGATCTTTCCCCAAGGATATATATGGGGTATGAATCTTGTTTTGAAACACATTAATATGTTTTCCATTTTAGAAGCATTTAACTGAATAAAATATTGCTGATGGACAGCAACAACTTTATTAAAATGGACATTTTTTTTTACAAGGAAAGAATGGGGACCACCCTGGAAAATTTGCATTCCAACTGGCATTTACATTATGCCATCAAAGGTGAAAGTACCTTAAATTAAAAGGAATTCCTTTTTGTTAAATAATGGCATCGCCAATGTTAATATTAGTGTGGGAGATTAGCTATTATAAATGGCAATATTAATCCTTACCCTGCATTTATCTGAATTTTGTAAACAAGTAATTCTAGAGAAAAAATAAAGACTTCTATTGAGGTAGGAGAAATTAGGTCATACTACCTTTGTAATAACAATTCTACCATTAACAGCATGTGCTTGGGCAAGTCACATATGTTCCAGACACTTTCTTTAGATAAAATAAAGTCTGTTTGACTAGATTCTTGAGTGATTGTGACAAACTTCCCATGAAAAAATTCGCAGTGTGCTATATTCTTCCCCTTTCTCTTATTGAGTACTTAGAGAATTCTAATTGTTCAGAAGGTTGCTACTTTTCCTGGCATCATTGTGAAACCTGATTCCCTACAATTTCAATTACTTCAATTAATTTTAACAAGCATTTATTAAATATCTACTATGTGACAGTTTGCTAGGTACTGGAAATGCAAAGAGAAAATGAACTGTTCCTTCCCTGAAGAAACTTGCATTCTATTGGGTTGAAACATGCAGAAATGTACAAAAATCCTAAATTAAATATTAGCTAAAAGAAGGATTTATACCATGAATGTAGGAATGGTATAACACAAGGAAAACTGTTAACTAATTGATTATATCAGTAACAAGAGTTTAAAAGAAAACGTGATTATATCAACAGATGCAGAAAATGTTTTGGTAAAGTACAATACTTATTTCTCTTAAAAACTCTTGAAAATATAAGTGCAATTGGATTTTTCCTTAAATTGACAAAAATCATTTATATGAAACCCTCAGCAAACATTATTTGTAATAAGGATAAGCTAAGAGTCTTCCCAATAAGATAAGGTATGAAACAAAGATGCCCACTGTAAACAATATTATTCAATACTCTATTTGAAATCACAACAATAGCAATAAGATAAGAAAAAGAAATAGAAGGAATCAGAATAGGTAGTGAGTTAATAAAAATATATCTTTTTGCAGACAATATGGTGATACATTTGGAAAATCCCAAAGACTAAAATGTTAGTGGAAATGATCAATAATTTTATCAAAGTAGTAGAAAATAAAATAAATCTACATAAATCATCAGCATTCCTATATATCACAAACAAAATCATTCAAGAAGACATAGTGAGAGATACCTCATTTCAAAAAGCTCTAGGCAGGATAAAATATCTGGGAGTATACCTACTAAAACAAACCCAGGAACTATATAAAAATATTTTATACAAATAAATACAGATTTAAATAATTAAATATTAACAGTTCATGAGTAGGCAGGAACAATAGAATAAACATAACAATTTTACTTAAACTAATTTATATATTCAATACCATCCCAATTAAATTACCAAAAACTATTTTACTGTGTTAGAAAAAAATATCAACATTCATTTGGAAGAACAAAAAGTTGAGAATATTAAAAGAAATTATGAGAAAAGTAAATGGAAGAGGTTTAGCAGTATATTATATTATATTATTGGCACTATATTATAAGGTAATTACTCAAACTATCTGGTATTAGCTAAGAAATAGAAAGGAAGGTCAATGTAATAGTTTGGACATACAGTTTACAACATTAAGTAAATACAGTAACATTGTATTTGACAAACATAAAGACAAGATTTTGGGAAAAGACTTTATTACTTGCAAAAATTTATTGGGAAAACTGGAAAGCAATATGGCAGAAATGGGACATGAACCAATATCTTACACCATTTGCTAAGATAAGATCAACAAGGATACCTGACCTAGACATAAAGAGAAGTATTACAAGAAAATTTGAAGAACATGGAACATATTACCAGACTTCTGGATTGGTGAATAATTTATGAATAAACAAAGGATAGAGAGCAGAGTGAGTTGTAAAATGCATAATTTCAATTACATTAAACTGGAAAGTGTTTGGACAAATGAAACAAATGTTGCCAATATCAGATGGAAAAAAGAAAAAAATTTCTTAGATAAAGGTCTCATATTTCAAACATATAAAAACTTCGTCAAATCTATAAGAATATGAGTCATTCCTCAATTCATACATGGTCAAAGGTTATGAACAGGCAGTTTTCTGATAAAGAAATCAAAACAATTCAGTCATATGAAAAAATGCTCTAAATCGTTATTGAGTAGAGAAATGCAAATTACAACAACCTTGAGATATCATTTTACACTTATCAGATTAGGTAAAATGATGGACAAGAAAAGGAAAAAATGCTAGATGGGAATTGGAAAGATTAGTACACTAATTCATTGTTGGTGGAATTGTAAATTGATCCAACCAGTTTGGAGAACAATTTGGAATTGTGTTCAGAGAGTTATTAATTTGCCCTATACTCTTTGACCCAGAAATACCACTAGGTCTATTTCCAAAATGATTAGGGAAAGAGAAAAAAAAAGAACCTGCATGTTCTAAAACATTTATAGCAACTCTGTGATGGAAAAGAACTAGAAATCATGGGGATCTCTGTCAACTGGAAATGGCTGAACAAGTCATTGTGATAGAGTGTGATTGTGATAGAGTACTACTGTATTGTAAGAAATGATGAGTTCAATGATTTTAGAAAACATGGACAGACACATGAAATAATGAAGAGTGAAATGAGCAGAACCAAGACAAAGTTATTTACAGTAATGGCAATATTGTTTTAAGAACACTTTTGTAATTTTGACTATTATAAATACCTAAATTAAAGGACAAATGAAGGAAGACTCTATTAGCATCCACAGGAAGAACTGATAAATAGAAATATATATAAAAGAACTTTACGTGTGTGTGTGTGTGTGTGTGTGTGTGTGTGTGTGTGTGTGTGTGTAATGGTAGTATCTCTAGGGTAATCGGGAGAGAAAAAAGGAAAAAGGAAAATAATATGATAACTTTATTATATATTTAAAAGAGATATTAAGTTGTACATAATAGATTTGCAATTTCATATGCAATCATCTTTTTAAAAATTATACTGTTATAGAAATGCTTATTTTATTCCATAAATTAAAAAAAATACTTTTTTCAAAGGAAAGTTCTTTTTTGAGGAAAAGGGATGGAAAGTAATTTGAAAATATTGGTATTTTTAAAAAGCATAACTAAAATATTTAAAACTAATTAAACAAAATTCTGATAAGTAATTGCAGTCTAATCACTGCAGATTATTGCCAGAAATGCCTAAGTACTGATAATGTAAAAAGAAGTAAAATACAGTTATTGCCCTCAAGAGTTCATAATCTGTTGGAGCAGGCAAGATATAAGTAAATACATACAATGCAAGGTTGGTTGGTTGGTTGTTGTCCTTCCTTCTCAAAGAGGACCATAATGACATCACCACAATAAAGTTGTTTCAATGTGCCTGACTGTGCCTGATCAGACGAATAGGAGCGCCGCATGCTCTACCACAGATTAAGCAGAGATAATCAGTGTGAACATTTGGGATGGATACTCCAAATATGAGCATCCTACATTTACTTTGTGCTGTCTTAATTCTGCTTTGCTCACAGAGCACAGCACCCTTTATGATGTGGGCATCACTTCTTCTGAACACCATGATCACTGCCCCATGCTACTTCTCCATAAAATAGTCTTGTTGGCAAGTGAACATTTTGTATTCAAGCAACATGGCCAGCCCATCAGAGTTGGGCTCTCTGATGCAAAGTTTTAATGCTTGGCAATTTAATTCTAAAAAGGACCTCAGTGTCTGGTACCTTATCCTGCTAGGTGATCTTCAGAATCTTCCTAAGATAGTTCAAATGGAAGTATTCAGTTTTCTGGCATGGAGCTAGTAGATGCTCCATGTTTCATAGGCATACAACAATGAGGTCAGCACAACTCTGCAGGCCTTCAGTTTGGTAGTCAGCCTAATAACTCTTCTCTCACATACTTTTCATAGGAGCCTCCAAAACTCTGAGCTAGCTCTGGTAATGCATGCATCAATCTTATTGTCAATGTGTACATTCTGGGAAAGTATATTACCAAGGTAAGTGAATTGGGATCTAATAGACTATGTTATTATAAGGAGAAGAGACAGACAAGATGTGAGAGTGACAAAGGCAATGTGTGGTGCAGAGTGATGGACTGATCATAGACTTATCCTTTCCAAGCTAAATATTTGAAGTCATCAGAAGTGCTGCCCCCAAGGGAAAACGACTACCAGAAGAATTAATGTCAACAAATTAGAGCTCTTCTCTGAGCATGAACAGTTTGTTGCTAAATTGGAGAGAAAGTTGGACCAACACACAGTTGGCAACAGTGGAGCACAACACAAGGTATTTGTATATATACATATACACACACATGCATATATATGTATATGTATGTGTGTAAGTATATATGTATGTGTGTATACATATATGTATACATACCCACAAACATATATATGTACATATGTGTATATATGTATAGTATTAAATGGGGAAAAACACAGAAGATTCTGGGGTTGGGGAAACCTTCCTGTAGAAAGTGGGATTTTAGTTGCTATTTAAATGAAACCAAGGAGGTCAGTTGTTGGAGAATAGAGGAGGGGGAGTTTTCAGGCATGGGTGACAGTCAAAACTGAGGAATGGAGTGTCTTGTTCGTGGAGCAGCAAGGGGACCACTGTCACTGGATAAAAAAGTATATATCAGAGAGTACAGTGTGAAAAGACTAGAAAGGTAGATGATTAGGTTATGAAAGACTTTGAATGCCAAATGACATTTTTTTTTTATTTCTGAAGGCAAGAGGGAGCCACCAGAGTTTACTGAGTAAAGGAATAACATGATTAGACTTGTGCTTTGGAAAAATTACTTTAATGATTGACCAGGTGATTGCTTGGAATGGGTAACGATTTGAAGGAAGCAAATCTACAGACAGTCCATTGTAATAATGCTGGTGTGAAATGACCAAACCTATAGTAGAGTGGTGTCATTTTTGGAAGAGAAATGTTACAAAGATGAAATCAATAGGTCTTGTCAATAGCTTGCATATAGGGGGATGAAAGATAAAGAGGAATCCAGGACGACTCCCAGGTTGTGAGACTGAGAGATTGGGAGGATGATGTTGCCCCCTACAGTAACAGGGAAGGTGTGTATATGTGTGTGTGTGTATGTGGATAACGAGGGTTAGGGGAGAAAGTGAATTTGGTTTTGGACCAATTATGTTTAAGATGTCTATTGAACATCTGATTCAAAATGTCTGGAAAGCAATGGGAAATGTGAGATTAGAAGTCAGTAAAGTATTTGGGAAAGGATAGGTAGATTTGGGGATGATTAGCATGGAGATCATTGTTAAAGTCCATGTGAGTTGAAATCACCAAGTGAAATTGTATATAGATGGAGAAGAAACTCTACAGAACTCTGAGGGATACTCACTGTTAGAACTGGTTAGTAGGACATACATAGAAAAGAAAGTGATAGTCACAGTCAATGTTAGTTAATTAAGAATAAGTACTGCCAAACTAAACTAATATACATAACAAAATAAGGCAAATATCAATAAATCCTATTAGACTGTGAGTTCCTTAATGGCAGGCAGTACTGTCTTTTGCTTCTTTCAGCATCCCCCGTATTTAGTATGGTGCCTGGCACACAATAGATATTTGATAAATGTTTATTGATTGATTGATAAGGGAATGGTAAAAATATAATTTACCTAGATTTTAGCAAAGAATATCTATATAATTTCTTATGTTATTCTTGTGGAAAAAATAAGTTGTGAGATCAATACTGCCATTAGATGGCTATAAAAGAGTTCAAATGACTACTAATAGTGATAGTGATTTTTCAGTATCAACTTGGAAGGAAACCTGTAGTGGAATGCCAAGTCTACCTAAGTAATTAACAGGTATGATGTAATAATAAACATACTAAAATTGGAGCATTCATGCTTATTTATTCCCATGACTTCTTTGTCCCAGTTTTCAAACTAGTTTAATATGTGAAGAACTATCCAGTTCATTCCTCATGGCACCTAATTGCAGCTCTGAAGGAATTGGAAGCATCTGATTTGACCTAACTTGGGATAACACGGTTAGACTGCTTTTGACATCTTCTAAGAAATTCTTTGGTCTAGTTTTATAGAGCTCAGAACTTCTGTCTATCAAAATAAACATGCTTATTATTCTCAGCCAAGGTGATGAAACAAAAGGAGACAAGCAATCTTAAAGGTAACCATTAGTGATAATGAGTTTCTGTCACAACTCACTTGAGTCAAATTAGACTTGGTCACCTCAAGATGAAAAGGTTTCATGGCCTTATCTATTTCTGCCATCTTGGATCATCTGATCTTGCTCCTTCTTAAAAGAGTATTATTTGAATTTCAACATGATTGCACTTTGACCTTCTCTTGTCAGTTCCATGCTCCATTTTCCCCTTAGAGATAAATCTTGTAGGTGTCTTTGCTCTCTCTGGCCTTTGATAAACATGTGGATTTTGATGATTACAGAATCTGAGCTGCCATTTCTCCCCTGGATCCAAAGCCTTCCTATCTGCTTTCTGCTTTGATTCATTTTGTTTAAATTCATCTCACCTCATCTCATTTGCTATATTGACATTTATTTATTAAGAAGCTTCTATGTACTAGGCCCTTGGTATATTTCATACGATCTCTGTCTTCAAGGTGTTTACAATTTACCATATGACAAACAGTGTGCATGCAGCGTAGTAAAGACAAATCAAATACAGGTAATTTTGGTAGAGAGAGATAAAAAGGGAGGATATTAGGGGATCATGAAAGAACATATATGGGAGGTGTTATGTGAGTTGATTCCAAAAGCTCCCTGAGTAGGAGAGTGACATGGTCATTTGTTCTTTATGAAAGATATTTTGATATTGTATACAGGATGGATTGGAGAGGGGAGATATTAGAACCAAGGAGATATTTGTAATAACTCAGTTGAGAGACAATGAGGGTGGTGACTAC
>JAQQSK010000142.1:0-22952 GCA_028658325.1 Potorous gilbertii
GGGGGGGTCTCCTTTAGCAAAGTGCCAACCTGCTTTTCTTGCATCTCTCTCATTTTTCTTCCCAATTTTTCCTCTACCTCTCTTGATTTTCAAAATCCTTTTTGAGCTCTTCCATGCCCTGAGACCACTGCATATTTATTTTGGATGTCTGGGATATAGAAGCCTTGATTTTTATGTCTTTCCTTAATGGTAAGCATTGTTCTTCCTCATCTGAAAGAATGGGAGAAGAGATCTGTTCACCAAGAAAGTAACCTTCTACAGTCTTATTTGTTTTCCCCCTTTTGGGGCATTTTTCCCAACCAGTTACTTGACTTTTGGGTCCTTTGTCAAGAGTAGGGTATACTCTTGGAATCTGTGAGATCTCAGTTCCTCCAATGTGGCATGATCAAGCATGTACTGGTCTGGACACAATAAGGGATTTTTGTGACCAGAATCTTAGCAATTACCTCTCCGCAGCCACCTGTCCTCCAGTTCAGCCAAGTCAGCATTGGGGGCTGATTTTCAGATTCAGTGTGAGACGTAGACCAGGGCCTCCACACAAGGCGGAGGCAGCTCCTCAGTAGTCCCAGGGTTTTTACGCTCCAATAATGGATCCAGCTGCTGTGGCTGCCTAAGGCCAGAGCTATGGGAAGGCCCTTCTCCCTTCCTAGCCAGCTGAAAAAACCCTGTCACTGACCTTTGGCGCCTGCGGGTTTAGGGATCTGCCTGGCTGCTGCTGTGACTGGGGATTCCACGACTAGAGATTCCACCCCCAAGGGCTGTTCGAGGAGCTGCCGTGGCCAAAGCTGGGCTGGGCTCTGCTCTGCATCTAGTGCAACAGACGTTTCCCACAGACCTTTCAAGTCATCCTGGGTTGGAAGTCTCCTCCACTCTGTTGTTCTCCACTTCTGCTGCTCCAGATTTTGTTGAGAGTCCTTCTCTACAGGTATTTTATGGGTTGTGTGGGGACAGCCTCCATATTTGTGTCTTTCTACTCCACCATCTTGGCTCAGCCCCCGAAAGAAAACTGTTGTAACAAATATGCATAGTTTAACACAACAAATTTCTGTGTTGGCCATGGCGAAAAAATATGTGGGTCAACATGCACCCTGAGGCTATCACGGAGCTGACAATTTGAAAGGTAATCAGGAATAACTGCGAAGATATTAAAGAAGAAAGGAGCATTCTGATTGGAAGAGAGGAAGGGAAGCTTCATTCTCAACAACTCAACCCTTATAAAACATCAAAGGAAACACTAGAGACTGGCTCTGATAATATAATTCAGTCTCCCCTCCCCCAACCTAAATTCAAGATGATAATAGACAACCATAAAATAGGTAGCGGAGAGAGGAGAGGAAGAAATTCTGATTGTTTAATTTAAAGGTGTTCTTAACACCTTTTTCTCCTCTATCATCCATCCCCTCCTCTTAGGTAATCTAGTAGTGGATCTCTTCTCAGAATAATGTCTCTATATGGTATACAATCTTACAAACCAATTATAGTGAAATACAGTTATCAAAATGCTAAAAAATAAACAAAACAAAACTATATTTGTGATGTAGTTCATGGACCTTCTGAAATCCAAGGAATCTGTGGATCCTAGGGTAAGAACTTCTGATCTAAGGTTTACTTATTTAATATAGCAGGCAAAGCTGTTTTTTCTCCAAAGAAACTGACCTTTTAAACTTCAAATTCTTTTTCATATAACCTGTATTATAGCTCTCAAATAATTTACAATTCACTAAATTTGTTGTTAAGTGAAATAATTCAGCAGTTATGTATTAAGTAGCTTAATGGGTAAGCAACTCATAAATGACCTAAACAAATGGAAACAATACAACTTTTAAATTTAGTTTCCTTAAAATGTACATGGATAACGATAAACATTTGTAAGACTCTTAAAATGGGTAAGGCATTTGCCTAAGATAACATAACTAGTCAGAAGCAGGGTCAGGATTAGACCCCGAGTCACTTAACTCTCAGTTCATTGGTCTTTCTACCACAGTAAGCTTCCTGACAAACTATCAAATATGCCAAGAACTAGAACCCAAATATCCTGTCATCTTATGTAGACAAGATATTTTAAACTGAAAACGGATGACCTGGGTAACAGACTAGACAAACTAGGTTACTCTAGTTCAAAGCCTCCCAGTCCTTTCTTCCATAAACCTGTACAAAAACAGGTCTGGAATCCAGATAAAGAGGGAGAGACAAACTGTAGGATATACTCACTGCTGTAGATAATGACTTACCTAAGCCCCCAAACCTAATTTTACAGATGTTAAATATAATACAACAAGCAGAAATCTACTGATGACTTTTTTTGTTATAGGTTTAAAGCCTAAATTACTCAGTCCTTGTGTGGCTGGAATATTGGGAAAACCATATTTACTTCACAGGAACACAGATTTAGAACTGTGACCATAGAGATGATCCAGTCTCATACTGTCATTTTACAACTAGGGACATAATGTCCTCCTCCGTCCCAGCTTTACCTGCTGAATTTTTAACCATCCTTTAAAACCCAACTGAAATACGGTCTCTTTTATGAAGGCTTCTTTTCTCAATTCCTTATTTGCATTTTTAGGAAGGATTCCCTCACCAGGAGAGCTCCAGGTCCATATATATATATTCTTATGTATACATACACACCCAAATGTACTTATGTATGTATGTACACATTATACACACACACACACACACACACACACACACACACACACACACACACACATTCACATAGCTGGGGAAGGGAAAAATGAGGGAAAATTTTATGAACAAGGTGGCATCTGAGTTGAGCATTTAAGGGAAGAATTTCACAGGCAGAAATTAGGGTCAATGGGAGTGGGTGGATAGGAAGACCATCCAAAGCCTAAGAGACAGCAGTCCCCAAAAGCTAAGTATATAAAAAGGAATTGGGGTACAGTACATAATCCAGTTTATAACCACCTAGAGCAATAGTTATTATCAAATTTGGTTTCTGAACAGTGGGGAGAATCCTAAAAATTTCAACTTTTAAAAAATATTAATACAAGGTTTGCCTGACTATTCACATAAGCATGAGACCCACACTGAGCTTAAGGAGTCTCTTTCCCTAGAGTCCCAGAGAGGAAATTCTTGCCACCAAGATTTGGTTGTCTGGGTAAGAGAGATATTTTTTTTTTCCAGGAAGGAAAAATAATCTTTGGGTTGGAATATATTTTCACCACAGAATTTTAGTTACATTACAGTTTAATTGGCTTTTGTGGGCTGGTTTAGGAACTTAACCCACATTTTTAAACCATTATTTCTTTGAGAAAACTTCTTTACTTTCAAAGAATTGACCTTCCAAACATGCATTTAGAATAGAAGTTATTTGTAAATTAAGGACCTTCACGCATATGATACAATTTTCCTGTCTTAAAAGTTGAAAAATGCTATGAGGTTAATCATGTTAATCATGTTTAATGTTCAATATAATGCTCCTTACACTGCTAGAACTTAAAATGGAAATGTGTTGATTTAAATAAAAAGTTCATAGCTGAAAATACAAGCTTACATTTAATAGTGGCCATATGCCAAAGTTTTATTAAAGCACAGAGCTATTTTTTAGCAATAAGTTCACAAAAGGCAGAGCTGCTCCTTTCTTTTCATATGGCTTCATTTTGGCAAAACAATTACTCTCCTTCAAATTAAGGTGAGGTTTTAAACACTAAGTTGTAAAGTCTCTGAGATAATGAAAACATACGCTTACTTCAATATATCAACGTATGTACTAAATATTAAATTATAACATAAGATAAAGGGCAAAGTTGAGGACATTTTAAGTAAAACACATCAGTCAAAAAAGCAATTACAATAGCAGTTAACTTTTAAGTAACACTAAAGTCTATGTATTACAGAAGCAAAAAGAGGAGACAATTACTTCAGTGTCTTAGAACACTTAAATTCAAGAGGCTTGCCACTGCCAATTCACACGGACTTGGCAATTTTAAAACATATTATACACATATCAGAACAGAGCAGTCACAACAATGGAAGCCGGACAATAAGGTGTGAGAATAATTAGAGACAGCTTGAAAGGACAATCAAGGATTGGTAATATGAAAAATTAACCTGGGTAGTGACAAGTCTGTAAATGCATGGAATGATACATACAGGGAAGAACCTGAAATCCAATTGGATCAAAACAGAGATTTTTTTCAGGGGAAATAAGATAAAATAAGTTACGATTGGAAAGGCAGGTAGGAAACACTGTGGAGTGCTTTAAATAACAGAGGTCACATTTTATCCTAAAAGCTACAGGGAATCTATTTAAGATTTTGAGCAAGGGGAAAATAGGTACGTGTGTGTGTGCATGTGCGTGTGTATGAGTGAGAGAGAGAGAGAAACAGAGAGAGAGAGACAGACAAGACCAACTCTGTAGTTTAGGAATATTAATTTGGATACAGGATTACAGGAGATCAATTAGATCACCAGTGTATATTACAGAGAAAGAAATCTCCTGGAGTTTGACAGGCTGAGACAAGGAGTTTACTTACTCAGTTTGAGAAAGAGGACTGAACCTCTCAGTGGAATTACTAAGTGTTGGTACAAAAGTTGGAATTGGAAGTGAGAAGCAAGAAATGTTCCTACTCCTTCATCTGTCTTTGTAACCCTGGCACTTAGCAGAGTGCCTCAAACATAGTAAGTGCTTACTAAGTACTTGTTGACAATCGCCTCCTCCTCCTGCCCAGTGCTTATAAGGGTATACCCAGTACTGGACAGGACATTTAGGGATGCACTATCAGTGCTTATAGGGGTATACCTAGTGCTGGACAGGACATCTAGGGATGCACTATCTTCTGGGGAGAGCTAGCTTAAGAAGATGAAAAGAACATAAACCTTTTTATCCTTTAGGATAAAAAGAAGTTTATTAGAGGAAGGATTCTAGAAGGCAGTAACGAACAGAAGGGAAGAAGATGATATGGACTATGGAGGGGTAAGACTGAGGTAAACAGATGGGGAGAAATACAAAGGGAGAGAAGTTTCATTTAAGCATGGGGATAAATAGGAATCACACCTGGGAATCTGTTTATTACAGAAAGGTGAATGACCAGGTGATATGGTACAGCCACCCTCTAAAGTCCTGTGATATCTAAATTAGTCAGAGTAGGCTCTCACTGTCTTCCAAAAGACCAACTGACCTGGAAAATAGATCCAGGAGAGACAATTTAAAAATTATGGGACTACCTGAAAGCCATGATCAAAAAAAAAGAGCCTAGACATCATCTTTCATGACATTATCAAGGAAAACTGCCCTGATATTCTAGAAGCAGAGGGCAAAATAAGTATTCAAGACTTTCATAGTGGAGGAAAAATAAGTTGGTGCTTCTGTCCTTGGAGACTAGGCTGAACTCAGGCTTTGCCACCTCCCTTCTGTCCTTGCAGCTCCTTTCTCCCACAAATTGAGGGCAACTGTTCATCCTTTTACTCCCAGTTCTCTAACCTCTACTCTTTCACTCTTCTTGCGGTATCATCTTCCTCTATAGGAATTTAAGTTCCTTCCTTTTGCTTGTATGTTTATGTGCAATGCCTGTTAGATAGTAAGTACTTAAAAAATGCTTGTTGAACTTTGATCCTAAAATACTGCTTATAGGGCTGTATCCTAAAGAAATCATAGAAATGGGAAATGGTTCCACATGTACAAAAATATTTATAGCAGCTCTCTTTGTGGTGGCCAATAACTGGAAATTGAGGGGATCCCCATCAATTAGGAAATATTTGAACACGTTGTGGTATATGAACGTATACTACTGTGCTAGAAGAAATGATGAACAGGCAGACTTCAGAAAAACCTGAGAAGATTTATATGCACTAATGCTGAGTGAAGTGAGCAGAACCAGGAGAACACTGTACACAGTAACAGCCACAGTCTTCAATGACTGATTTTGATAGACTTAGCACTTTTCAGCATAGGGACCCAAAACAATTCCAAAAGACTCACGATGGAAAATGCCTTCCATATCCAGAGAAAGAACTATGGAGTCTGAAATCAGAGCAAAGCAAACTATTTTCTTTTTTTGTTTGTTTTTTCTTACACAACATGACTAATGTGAAAATATCTTTATTAGGAATATATATGTAAAGCCTATATCAGATGGCAGGCCATGTTAGGGAGGGAGAAGAAAGGGAGGAGGGGAAATTGAAACTTACGGAGGTGCTGAAAACTAAGAATAAATTAATGTAAAAAACTGCTTGTTGACTTCCACAGCTCAAAAATGGTGGGTGTCAACTCATTTCATGTCACACAGACACTTAGCTCCTTTACATGAGTTTTTAAAGAGCAAAGGCCCTCATGGTATCTTAGGGACAACAAGGCTGGGGATCAAGGTAGTTTGAGTGTCGATTTCAGAACAGTTTCTCTGGTTCCTTAGGGGCCTAGAGGATAAGCTCCGAGATGGCAGAGGTCCACGATGCCCTTAGGGAGGATCTATATGGGATGATATTATGTGTATACAAAACCATATAACACAAAGTAAAATGTTTACCACAAGAGTCAGATGAAGTATTAGAAGAAAATCAGGGGTTCTGCTTTTCTCTGTCTAGTTCAACAAGGCCTTATAGCTCTAACTTCTATCCAGCCTATCCCTCAAAAAAAAAATTAAAAAAAAAAAAAGAGACACATGAAGTAAAAAAAAAAAAAAAAGAAAAAGAAAAAAAAAAGGAAAAAATCCTCAACCACTTTTCTGCTTTATCTAGGAAACTTTAAACAAACATTACTTCTGGCTTCTGAATCTCACCAAACTTCAGAAGCCTAATTTAAATGTGTGCGCATGTGCGCCTGCGCATGTAGAAGGAGCAGGGTTAAGAATTAGAGGTCTTGGTGTAATGACTAGGTTATCTCACATTACATTTTTGTAAAGTTTTAAATGAATTTCTATAGGAATAGTCACCTAACACTACAAACTAAAATATAAACATTTGCTGTAATCATGGAAATTCACTGAATCTTTAAAGAGAAAATCTTCAAACATAAGTTAGTATGATTTTCATGAATCTACAAATCAAAAGATATTTGTCAAAAGACTATCTTTAACATATCCATTAAAAACATCTTCTGAACATCTGAACTGCATGCTTCCAAAGCAATTCATGTATCACAAAATAGTAGAAAATATAACACATTACCTGAACTGAAGATCCTGATTCATGTGAATGGTCACTAACAGCTGCTCCTTGAGAAGTTGCCAGAGGGACAGTGTGAGTTTTTTGGGTCAATGGACTAATAATGTTTTCACCTGTCCTATGTGACTGGCAGGCCTCTTTTCTAAGGGGAGACTCTACAGTCTGCTCATCTCCAAATGCAGCCCAAGAGCAACTTTCCTTTTGTTCTTCTTCAAAGGCATTCCACTCTGCAGCTTGGTTAGGACCAGCTGAACTAAAATCTGCAAAATCATCAGGGTCCTGAAAAGCACTGCACTCATCTTGAATTTCTGGCCCCAAATCAAGATTCTCAAATTGACTATAACCACCACTTTTTAGTTTTGAAGGAGGTTCAATTCCTGACACAGAAAACTTTCTTGCAACTTCATACCCTTCTGATACACTATCAGAAGTCTGTTTCAGTTCTAATTGAGAATATGTTATTTCCTCTTGGCTAGTAGCAGCATCTGTATCCCCAAAATCACCAAAGTCATCACCTGGTTCACTAAAATGCAGAAACTGTTCTGAGGACTCTTCAAAAGTTATGTCACTCATTGAATCTTGAGTACCACTAACAAAAGGTGGAGTCGCACCACTAACTGTGCCAAAATCACCAAAATCATCTTCATTCGTATCACTGCAAGATACAAAATCATTGCTACTATCCCCATTTTTCAAATCTGTAGACTCATCCAAAACATTTTCTTCTGTCAGATCTATGCTGGTGCTTTGGATGTCTGTAAATTTAGCAGTTTCTTCTTTGGGACGATAATTAATGTTGTCATTGGTTTCAGCAGTTTTAATACTGTCCATACATAGGGCTGCGCACTTAAAAGTTAAGAAATCAAGTTTCTCATCAGTTTCACACAGTTCTCTCCTGCTAAATGTTTCTGCATTATCAGTTGTGTCTACTGAATTCAAGGCTGATTGTGTGCTAGTATTTGATTCAATTTGTTCCAGTGCTGAAGGGTCATATTTTTCATTAGTTACTACACTGATTTCTGAAATGCAAACCTGATTCTCTTGACCAAGAGTCTTTTCTTCATTTTCACAGCTTCTATCCAAAGATGTTTGTTTTACAGAACTTCCTTCATGGATTCTGTTTATCTTATTGTTTTCCTGAATAGTTAGTGCTTCTCTGACATTTAAAACTTCACATCTTATTTCTTCCAGTTGTACCCTTTCCTTTTTGGAAAATGTGGCAAAATCTGCAAATTCCTCAGCAGGACTAAGTGTGGAGTCTAAATGAAGCTCAGTGCTGTGACTTTTTAGTCTCTCTGAATCAAGGATGTCTAAGTTTTCCTTTCCCTGAGGATTTACAGTGTCCAGTGCTGCAAAACCATTTGTTAGAATCTCTATACATGTGGGTTTCTCACCATTACAGCTATCTATTTGCTTGTCATGACTATCTATTTTCATATCAATTCTAAAGTTGTCAGAAGAGAAGCTTTCAGATGTTCCAACATTTTCTCTCTGCCCTAGTACTTCATTTAAATGTCTTGGACTTCCAATATTGTCAATTAAAGTATCTGAAGTTCTGGACTGAATTACTTCTTTGCTGGTGGTAGAAGATAAAACATCAGATTGTTCTTTCATGAGACTAGGAAGTTCAGCAATGCTGTCTTTACCATTACCATTTTTAATGGGCTTAAAGCTTGTAAAGCTATCTACGTTTTCTGAGAAATCATGAATCGGCATAAAATGATTTGAAGGTATAAATTCTTCCTTGGAATTAGTAAACTCTGGTGCATCAAAATCAACAAATCCTACACCAGAAGGGCTGACTTCAGAAAACCCACCAAATTCTCCAAATTCATCTTCTTCATCATCATCAGCTCCATTGTCTAATGGTGGTGGAGATGAAGAGTACATTCGAATGATATCTGGTTCCATTGTTCAACTGCTTTTAGAAGATTAATTTATACCTGCCAAAAAAAAAAAAAAGGAGTTTTTTTGGTTCTGAATATATTTTAAAATTCTCAAAATTTTAAAATGCAAAATTATGTTGGATCTTTTTTGCTTCTTTAAGGGTTAACTTTAAAAAGCGGTATCACATAGACAATATGCTCTAAATTCCAGAGTTTTGGGGAGAAGGATTTAGTTACTGTGTTTGAAACGATTCCATTAGGATAATACGTAAGCTTATATATTGTAATATAGTTAAAAATTTTATAACGTATTGGTCAAAATATCTTTTGGCTATGGTTCTTAAAAGCAGCCAATGACAGGAATGTTAGTATATTTAATAGCTCAGACTTATATAGCCTTTGAACCATAGAAAAAGAAAAGTCATTGATATTCCTTAATCCTTCTTCTGGTACAGGGACACTTAGTTCACACTGGGAATGAAAGAGAAGTATAAATTTTGAGGGAAGTGGGAATAAATGGTCACTTAAATTTTATTTCAATCATCTATGAATTTTTAAAAATCATGACACATTAGTGCTTCTGCTAGTTCTTTAAAGCTAACAATAACTTTTTTTACTGAAGAAAAAGAATAAAAGCAGTTTAACTCAGCAAAAGCTTAAATGACAAAATGATGCAGATTCCTTGGCACATCCTTCAGTTACGCTTAAAGTTTTCTTTTAAAATGTCTCAGAAACCAAGTATATTAATACTTTCTATTATTACTTTATTTGATTATTCAGGTAAAGCTACTTTTGGGAAGGAAATGTATAATAGGTTAAGGTGACATAAAATTTTGGAAAAGAAAATTATGAAATGTCCTTGGTTGCATCTGGAGTCTCAATCTTGCATATTAATAATACCAAATAAGGATTATAATATGAACTACCAACAAAAAATCATAATTTTTTAAAATGAAAAAACTTTTGATGAAAGTTACACAGGCTTTTTAATAGTAATATTTCACAGTTCAGAAAATTTAATCTTTAAATGTTGATTTCTAAGCAGTTGCTTATCTGAGGTATTTTAAAAACATAAAACACTCACACACACACACACATATATATATATATATCTGATGTATGTTCATATTTCTCATGCCAGCCAATGATACTTCACAACTCCTCCTCCCTCTAATCACAAAGAAGTAAATTGATTTCTGATTCAATAATGTGTCATTCAACTTGAACTCAGAGGATACTTTGGTTCAGTGAGATCAGCTTTATCTTCAGACTACTAAAAAGCATTACAATGGAAGTTTAGAAAAAGTGTAAAGACAAAGGGTTCAGCATGCTATACAGAGATACAGAAAAAAATGAGTCAATCCCACTAACAAATTTTTATTTTAAATTTACAATACCATTTTTTTTTTAAACAAATGAGGTAGAGAATATCCAACTAGACTCCTAAAAAGAAAAAAAAGCAGCAAGGGTAGATGCTAGGGCTTACAAAATTTCCTAGTATTATATTAAGAATTATTTTATTTGTTCCACATGTAAAAAAAACTTTATTCACTAGACCAATGTTTTGGGAATTAAATGTCTCTACAATTACTGTATCTCCAAATAATGTTACTGATATCACTTTAGATAACATGATTTGGTGTTGCTCTGACAACTCTCTAAGTGCAGGACATGAAGTCATATGGATGTGACTGTGAATACTAGCTGACATTTCCTAGTTGTGATCCCAGGTAAGTCATTTAATTTCTGAGTCTGTCTCCTCATCCATAAAACATGGCTACCTCAGTATTATGAGAATCAAATGAAAATTATGTTAAGGTGGTACGTAAATGTGTGATAGATGATTACTTGGAGCCGTATTTTATTCCAATCAACATTAATCAGTTCAATATTAATCAGTTTGATATTATTCCATAGGGATAGTGATTATAAATTCTGTATATTAGGCCCCAGAGTGGTGAACTATAGATTTAAATTCACTTGCTTACTCACAAGAAGCTAACTAGAAGACTTCCAACTACTGTTTTTCCCTTGTTATGGTGACCAAACCCAGCTTGGATCAATTACATGTAAAGTCCCACAGCAACTTTTGTTGCCCATCTGTCCCTTGTCATCTACTGCCCAACGTGAGATGACTATGAGCACTTGAACAACAGGTGGCCTTACCTGTCTGCCTGTGACCTGCCTGTCTACTGGCCCATAAACCCATTTAGATATGTTGACATCTGTTATTAGACTAGCCCATGGGTCTGCTTGGTAGGACCTCTTGAAAGGTCAACATAGGTCTACATTATTAGTCCATTCGTCAATCAACGGGATTCTGTAGTTTTAGTCTGCTTCATCTATATCCAGAACTATAAAACTAAAACATTGGAGGAAGGGGGTAATGGACCCTTCGATAAAGTGCCATTGGCCTGAAGCTCTGCCTCTGTCTTTTTTATTGTAGGTTGGACAGTTCTGGACCTCACAAAAGTTACTTATTATCATTAAAATTTGAATACTATCAAATGGAGAAAAATGAAAAAACTACAAAAAGTGCTTCTTCACTGATTTATAAAATCCTTTTTCTGCCATAAGAAATAAAGCTTAATTTTTAATCTCTGGCATTAAGATTCAGGATTTACATTTAACTCTTAAACTGTTTCAGTTATTCAGAATACCTAGTATTGAGAAAAAAAATTACACCTTTTGTTCCTGACAACAGCAAGACCACATGATATTTAAGTGCTTAGTAATATCAATTTTTTTGTTGTTTTTCTTAATTTATTTTTAGTTTTCAACATTCATTTCCACAAGATTTTGAATTCCAAATTTTCTTCCTATCTTTCCCTTCCCCCACCCCAAAATTGCATGCATTCTGATTACTCCTTCCCCCAATCTGTCCTCCCTTCTACCCTTTCCCCCTTCTATTTTCCTGTAGGGTAAGAAAGATTTCTATACCCCAATGTCTGTGTATTTTATTTCCCAGTTGCATGTAAAAACAATTTTTAACATTCATTTTTAAAACTTTGAGTTTTAAATTCTCTCCCTCCCTACCCACCCTCACTGAGAAAGGAAGCAATTCAATATAGATTATACATGCATAATCATGCAAAACACTTCCATAACAGTCATGTTGTGAAAGACTACTATAGGTAACATCATTTCTTTAAAAAGGCAGCATAACACTGCAGGGTTAGAAGGCCTGGGTTTAGGTCTCTATTGTTCTTATTAGTTATTGACCCTGGGCAAGTCACTATCTGACTATACCTCAATTTCCTCATCTGTTAAAAGAAAATAGTTGCATTACCTATCTCACCTGGTTGTTGTGCAGGCAAAGCATTTTGTAAACTGTAACAATCCCTTCACATAACATTTTATTATGTACCAATGTACATAAAAGGTAGTACATTCACCACTTTTTTATGTATGTCAAAGATTCTCACTAGCTAAAAACTGTCCATTTAATTTGTCGCAAACTGCTTAATTTTCTTTACCTTTTAGATAATACCTCCTTTTTCATTAAATTAAGGTTAAGTAGGTGCCCCCATTTTTACCCTCTCCATTATCTTTCTCTATATCAGCTCTCCAATCCTTTCTTTGGGGCTCAGAGGAAAAAAGGTATCCGTTCTCTAAAGACTAAACCATTGAACTATGTCCAAGAACACAGGCCTCCCCAGTTTCTGCAGGATCTTGCTCCCATAATTATTCTCTTCAAACTTTCCAAGTATGTTTGGCTCCTTCCCCCCATCTTTAAATAAAGAGATCTTCATTATCTGTCCTGGAGGCGGGAAGGAGAAAGAGAAGTCACCTTGGCTTGGCATTACTGCCCACTATAACTAAGATCCTATTTCTTTCTTTTAGATGCTACTTCTCATATAAGCTGTCTCTGTTCTCCTTCATCTCCACACCTCCACTGTTACTTTAAGTCTGGCTTCATTTCTAATCTATGTGAACTTTTCTCAAAAATTACCACTGACCCAATTATAGGGTGTTTTGCCTAGACCTCTTTTCGCAGTACTGGTGTCATCCCAGCTTCTTGAACTTCTCTCTAAACATGGTCTCTGTGACATAAAGCTATTCTGTTTTCTTTAACTCTCTGGGATCTCTCAATCTCTCTTACATATACACGCTCTCTGCTCTCTTACTTCCATTCCTTATAGGTATTTTTTTCAGGTTCAATGCTGTGCAATCCCTTTCTCATTAACTTTCTTGGCTTTAACCATCACCTCCATGCAAATGACATCTGAGTTTATATTCTACTCCATCCTCAACTAAGACGTAGTTATTACTTATTTTCAATCGGACATCTCCATCTAATTTTTTGATTTCACATCAAACTCAACAGATAGGGGACAAAACGCCTTACCTTCTCCCCAAAACTAGCTTCCTCTTCATGCATCCTTGTTTCTGCCAATGATATCATTTCATTATTTAACCAGATTCATAATCATGAAGTCATTCTCTGACTCATCTCCCTGCCTGCCCCATCGAGTCTTTACTCAAGTTATTTCATCATTTTCTTCATAAAATCTGTCCTTTCCTGTTCCTACTGCCAACTACTCTATTCTGGACTCTAGTCATCAGGTCATTACTCCTTGAATACTTAAGTAATTTTCTAGGTGGTATTATTGGTCTTTCCCCTTTCCAATCTATCCTGCAAACCAACAGCAGTACAATTTTTTTTTCAGCATCATTTTCATCACATCACTATAGTGATCAAAAATTTTCAGTATCTCCCAATTTCTTGCCACATCAAATCTAAATTTCTCTAGTTTTCATGGCTCTCCATTCACTCTGATAAAGTGTCATGCTTATCTCTATGAAACCATGGTTTCACTCATGATGTTACCCATCATCTGATTTTTTTCCCCTTTGCTTCTCTTTATCTAGTCAGATTCTATTCATCCTTCAAATCTAGTTCAAGATCCATTTCATTCATGAAGTTTTCTGTCTTGCTCACAAATCTGTTCAGAACACCTGCAGGATTTAGTTCATTCTATTTAGCATCTATCATATTTTTCGGGTTTATAAAGAGCTTTCACAGGTATATAATTCATCACCACAATCAGAAGTAAAGAAAATATTATTATCTTAAACTATTACTATTAATTCAATTTTACCCAGACCAGTCATCCTTCTGCATGGATCCACCAGTTACATTATTTTTCTGTTCAAAAGCCTTCAAAGGCCCTATAATGTCTAGTGAGTCAAATTCAAACTTGTTAGCCTAACTTTCAAGGATCTCTACTATATGCCAATACCCTAACTTTCATTTATTTGACAAGTATTTTTAAAATGCACACTATATGTAAGTCCTGAAAAAAACTGAGAAAAACAAAAAAACCCTAGTCCACAAAAAGCTTACCTTCTACTAAGGGAAAACATTAAGTTAATGAAAAGTACATGTTAAGGGGGCAGGTCATTAATAATTATGGTAGATGGGGGAGCAATAACTTATGAAAATCTTGTGTAGGAGATCCCTGGTCTTAGTCCACTGGGAGAAGGAGCTGGTAGTAACAACAAGCATTAAGGTGTGAAATTAGTTGGACAAGGTCCTTGCCCAGAAGGCACACAGGGTTTAATAAAAATGTTCTTTTCATGAGGTCCATAAATTTAAAAATAAAAACATTTTGTCAGCTCTGTTGCAATGCATAATTATCCCATTCACATAGCAACTTTCTCCACCATGGTTTCGATATACTGCGGGTTGACATGAGAAATTAAATGGGAATTTTGGGGTGGAGTTTTGCAGAAGCCGCAGATGACATGTGAAGGCCAGCAGATGACAAAGAAAAAGTTTAAAAACTCTTAAATGCATAAAATATAAGATGTATAACATCAACATATTTTATCTTTTAATGCCATAATAATTCAGACTTCTTCTGTGACACAAAGGTGGGTCAAAAAAATTTTATGTGAATTTTCCCCATCACGAGAGTGCCACCCTAACCCCCAAGATGTGAATGGGATATCTGTAGACAGTTGTCTTTGTAATCCTACATATTTTATGTCTTTAAAAACATGATTCCTTGAAAAGGGGTCCATGACAAAAAAAAAAAGTTGAGAACTTCTGATCTAGTCAATATTGGCCTTGGTAGCACCTCCCTTACTTTTTTATGTGAGCGCAGGAGTACTTCTTGCCTGTTTGGTAGATTCAAAACCCCGGGCCCTTGAGAAAGACAGTGTCACTTCCTCCTTTTCAGTCACTGCTGCCATCAAACCAACACTGTATAATCATTTCCACCTCAGGCCAACTGTTTTAGAAGAGGATTTGTCTCCAAAAGAGGTTATTAATCTAGGTTATCACTGTGTAACTGAATTTGTATGTAGAAATTTTTAACCGAATCACAAACAAGTATTCTGAAACACCTTCAATATGCTAGGAACTAGAGACTAATGCAAAAGAAGAGTAAGTCCCTGATTATAAAGAGTTTATATTCAACCACTTGCCCCCAATTCTTGGTATAAATAAAATTAACCCCAGAAATTATAAAACATTAAGTGAAGAGGAAAGAAGCAGTTTCTTGTTACTTATTCCAGATGATAAAGTATTTCCAATCCAGAAGTCTTAACCTACTCTACAACCAGCAGAAGCAACAGACAATGTGGTACAGTGGTAAGAATACTAGTTTAGAATCAAAGGATTTGGATTCCAGTCCTGATTCCGCCACCTGTTATTTCCATTGTCTTGGGCAAGTAATCTATTCTCTTCAGTAAGTTATCTCATCTGTCAAAATGAGGGGCATGGACCAAATGACCTCAAAGACTTTTTGAAATTCTAAAAGTATGGTTTTGCATTTTGGTGTCTGTGTGGGATATGTTGTTATTAACAATGTATCATGTCATTTTAAAATTATTTCACAGAAGAAAATAAGTTTTTGGGAGTGTTACAAATAGATTACTTATGTCATAAACATATATATGTATAATTATTTTATTTTCTAGTTATAAAAGGAAAACCTTACATTGCGATATTCAGAACATATTTTTCATATACCTTGTAGTTGAAAGAAGATCTCAACCTTTAGAAAAATCCAGTATGCTGATACAGAAATGTTTAAATGACTTCATCATAAAATATAAGGATATATTTTAAAAGCAGAAAATTAGTTCCCTCTTAAGACTATAAGAAGATACCAAATAAGCCCCAGCTATAAAACACATTCAAAATAAGGTCTACTTTGTCCCTTTTTTAATAATCTGTACTTTATTGTCTTATAAGTAATTTTATTGATCTCTTCTTCATCATAATTTCCATCATTATCTCTCCCCTTCCAAAGAACCATCCCATATTACAAATATAATCAGCGTATCTTATTAATATGCCCCAAAAGTCTGAAAATATGTAACGTACAACACCTATGGAACTCCCACCTCTGCAAAGGGGTAGGATGGTGCTATCTTCTCATTCCCTTTCTTTCAAGCCATGCTTGGTTCTTTGCAGTATTCACTTTTTTGTGGTTGTTCCTTCACTTTTCCTTCTTGAAGTCACTGGTAAATTTTTCTTTTTTTTTTTTTTGGCTCTGCTTACTCTACTCTGCATCAATTCATGTAGATCTTTCCCTGTTTTCTGTATTTATCACATTCATCACTTCTTACAGCACAATAATACTGCATTACATCATGTACTACAATTTATTTAGCCATTCTGCAGTTGATGGGCATCTACTTTGTTTAAGATTCTCTGTTAACAAAAAAAAGCGCTGCCATAAATATTTTGGTATTTATTGGGACTTTCTTCTTATCCATGGTTTCTTTAGGGTATAAACCTAGTGACAGAATTTTTGAATCAAAAGGTATGGATATTTTAGTCACTTTATTTGCATAATTACAAACTGCTTTCCAAAATGGTTGTACTGATTCATAGCAACTTCAACAATGCAATTTCCACAATCCCCTCTAACACTGACTATTCCCATATTTTGTGATTTTTGCCAATCTGCAGGTTAGGAGATGAAACCTCAGAGTTATTTTGATTTGTATTTCTTTAAAATGGCTGTTAATAGTTGGTAATTTTTCTTTTAAGAACCGTTTCTTCATATGCTTTGAACATTTACCTAATGGGGGATGGCATTGGGTCTTATTATTTACTTATCTATTGTTTACAATGGATTTTTTTCCCCCATTAGACTGCTTCACTTATCCTATGTGGATTAATTTTATGCAGCTGCTTTCCAATCCTATATAATCAAATTTATCTATTTTTATCGTCTGTACCTCTATTTCTTATTTGGTTAAGAATACATACCTTAGTTGTGAAAGGTATATTACCTCTGTTTAAATTTTTTTATAGTGTGATCTTTAATATTAGTTGTGAAAGGTATTTTACCTCTGTTTAAATTTTTTTAAGTGTGATCTTTAATATTAAGCTCATGTATTCATTTAGAACATATTATGGAGGATGATGTTAGTTTAAGTCTAATTTCTGCCAGACTGCTCTTCCCAGAAGTTTTTATCAAATAGGGAGCTCTCTCCTAAGTAACTTATGCTCTCTGGTTTCTCAAACACTAGGTTATTAAATTAAATTCCATTATTCCTGATTTCCCCTTATCTGGCTTATTCCATTATTCAATCTATTTTTTAAACAATGTCATATGGTTTTAATAACAGCTATTTTATAATACAGTTTGAAATCCAGAAGTGCTTTTCCCCTTCTATCTCTACCTCTTTTCATTGTTCCTCTTGATAGTGTAGATCTTTTATTTTTCTAAATGGATTTTCTAACTATTTTATCAAGTAGAGTATTCTATAGAGTATCCCCTTGATAATGTGATTGATAGAACATTAAAACTATAAACTAAGTTTGTAGTACTGTCATTTTTATTGTATCGGTACATCCCAGAACTGAATATTGCTCTCACTATTTAAGTTGTTTATGCAAATATTTTGAGTGCTCTGGTAGGTTGATTCCCAGGTATCTTATGCATTTTGTAGTTATCTGGAAGGTGACTTCCCTTTCTATTATTGTCTCTTTGATTTTGTTATTAACAAAAAAATGCTGTTGATTTTTGAGGATTTATTCTGTAGCTAACAACTTTGCTAAAGCTGTTAATTTCCTAGGATTTTAAAAGTAAATCATCATACCAAATAGGGATAGTTTTAGTTTCTCTTTAACCATCTTTCCACCCTTAAGGATTGCTAGGTAGTGCAGGAGATACAACACTGGACCTGAAGTCAGAAGACTCATCTTCACGAGTTCAAATCTGGCCTCAGACACTAGCTGTGTGACCCTGGGCAAGTCACTTAATCCTGTTTACCCCAGTTTCCTCAATCTGTAAAATAAACTGGAGAAGAAAATGGCAAACCGTTCCAGTATTCTTGTCAAGAAAACTCCAAATCAGGTCATGAAAAATTGGGCACAACTGAACAATAATGCCGTTAACTTCCTTCCATTGTCTTATTGCTACTGCTAGAACTTTCACAACTATATCAAATAAGAGTAGGCATCTTTGTTTTAGACCCATATTTACTGTGAAAAGTTCTAGTGTATGCCTATTTCATATGATGCTTGCTTTTGGTTTTAGATACTTAAGATATTAAAAAAAACTCCCTTTATGTCTATATTTGGTAGATTTTTTTAGTTTAAACAAGCATTGCACTTTGTTAAAGCCTATTTCCTTTGAGATTTATTGAGGTAATCATATGGTTTTGAATGTTTTTGTTTTTATATGATTAATTATGCTGACTTTCCCTAATGATGAACCATCCTTGCATCCCTGGTATAAATCCAAGTTGGTTATGATGAATGATGTCTTAGATGAATTGCTTTTATCTATTTCTATTTAATATTTTTGAATCAATACTACTAGCTGTGTTACTTACCCTTTGTTTGGATCAATTTCTTCAATTATAAAATGGGGATAATGACAGCACCTACTTCTTAGGGTTATTGTGAGAATTAACAGAGATGATCATTGTAAAGCATTTAGCACAGTGCCTGGCACATAGTAGGTGTTATATAAAGTATATTTCCCTCCCTCTACCCTTTTTCTTGACCTTTCCATGTTCTCATCTTTTCTCTTCTTTTTTTGTGATGAACTTAAAATATCAAACATAAACACTTCACCATCCAAAAGAACAGAAAGGATGATTAAATATGAAATAAACTTCTATCATACATAGTTTAAGAAAAGTTTAGATTACATTTGGCAAGACAGTAACAAAACTGACATCATTTTTCTCCTGCTTAAATTTCTTTTTGCTCATTTCTGTGTATTTTTCAGCATTTCATTGATATTCTTTTATTTCTTCTTTTTTTGCATCACTAAGTCCCTGTCTACCAACTCCCTCCTCACAACTGTTCCGCCAAAAACTATGAATATAAGCTCCTGTCCTACATCTCCAAATGGATATCCCATTGGTGTTTCTATCACAACACCTCCAAGACCTCCCCTTCTTCCTAACTTCTCTATTCCTGTTGTGGGCACCACTACTGTTCCAATTGCCCAGGTTGGAAATCTTAAAGTCATCCTCTTTCTTACTACTAGCCCATAAAATCAATCACTTTCCTAGTTTCATTGATTCAGTTTCTACAATATAGCATGCACCCAAAGTTATCTCCCCACTGAAACAGCTACCACCCCTTGGTCAGATTCTAATGACCTCTTATCTGGACTACTGCCATAACATACTAATGGGTTTTCCTGCTTCCACTTTATTCCTTCTCCCATCTGTCTGCTATGAGTACCTACAGCAATAAGACTGTACCCTGTATCAAATCACTTTGGGAATACCGAAAGCTTGCAGGTTCCAAGCCTAGGCAGACCTTGAGAATTCCAAAAGTTAGCACAAGATTAGGTAAGGTCTCAATTTAAAAAAAAAAAAAAGGAAAAGAACAGTTTGAAAAATATAAGCCACTGAGACCAACTTTGACTCCTGGGAAAATTCGAGAAAGGATCACAAAGGGGATGATACTGAATATCAAGAAAATTAAGTGCTGATTACAAAAAGCCAGTACAGTTTCATCAAGAACTACTCTGGCTAGACCAATCTCATTTTAAATTTTGACGAGATTACTAGTAGGTGAGGGGAATTCTGTAGACGGAGTACAGCTAGAATTTAGAAAAGCTTCTGATAAAAGATCTCATATTGTTCTTGTGGAGAAGACACAGAGATTCAGAACTGGATGGATGGCTAGATTCCAAAAGAAGGCCTTCATGGTTCAAGGTAAACATGGAAAGATGTCTCCAGTGGAGCTCTCAAGGGAATCTGTGTTTGGCCTGCTGCTCTTTAACATTTTAATCAATGATTTGAATGAAGGCACAGATGGTGCGCTTGTCAAGTTTGTATCTGACACAAAGCTAGCAGAGATAGCTAACACAACAGAAGACAGAATCAAGATCCAAAAGGCTCATGATAGTACAGCACTGGGCTAGACTTATTAAGATAAATTCAATAAAGATAAACTAAACTTAAAGTCTTACACTTGGATATAAAAAAATCAACTTCACCAATACTCACAAGTTGGGAATGGGGAGGCATGGCTGGAGATATGAGTTAACCTAAAAGACAGTGAAAGGTTTTAGCAGACTACAAGTTCAAAGTAAGTCACTAGTGTGATGTGGAAGCCAAAAAAGCTGATTCAGTATTGGGCTACATTAAGAAAAGACATAGCTACCAAACAAAGAAAGAAATTATAGTCCTATTATGCCTTGTCCATTAGAGCTCATCTGGAACTTCTTTTCAGTTCTAGGCACCACTCATAAAACAGAGAGTAAACAGGAGTGCAACAAAGATGGTAAAGGACCTTGAGTTCATCTTATAGGAGGATTTGGCTAAAGGAAACAAGGATGTTCAGGCTTAGGAAGAGAGAAGGCTCATGATAGTTATCTTCAAGTAAGTGAAGGGCTATTGCACGGAAGAAGGATTAGACTTTCTCTGTTTGATTCCTGAGGCCAGAACCAGATACAGGAGTGGAAGTTGCAGAAAGCCAATGAGTCTTGATGTTAGGAAAAGTTACACAAGAATGTGAGTTGCTAAAAAGTGGAATGGGCTGCATCAAGAGGTGGTAAATTCTCCTTCTTTGGAGGTCTCTAAGGATGGGATGGATAACTACCTGCTGGGTGTGCTAGCAAGGTTTCTTCTGGTGCTTGGGTTCAAGATTGGGCACCGAGATTCCTTCCGACTCTGGAATTCTTATTATGTCAAAGCAAAATTTTAACTATAGTACTTCCCCTCCTCACGAAGCTGCCATGAATTTCTCTTGCCTCTAGGATTAAAATATAAATCCTTTAGTTTGGCATTTAAAGGATTTCACAATCTTGCTCTAAAAGTTACCTTTCTAGCTTCGTAGTTTGTCATACTCCTTCATGTATATGTACTTTGTATGTATACATAATTCCTTCCCACACTCTTTGAACTAAGCAAACTAACCTTTATTCTTCACACGCAGCACTCTGTCATCCATTTGCAAGCCCTTAAAGTTTCAACACATCATGAATAAGGATGATCCTGAGATGACCCACCTCCCAACTGCTAATGCCTCCCATCTTAAACCCCTGGTACTTAACTGCCTTCTATTTGTTTTGTATTTATTCTGTATATACTTAAAAATGTACATACTGTCTCCTTTGATAGAATGCAAATGCCTTGAGAAGAATTCAGAAGTGGAGCAAATATGGCAGAGGAGAAAGAAGCAGTACAGAGAGTACCTCCAAACAGATCCAGAAAACACACCAGACTGAATCCTGATGAAATCCAGACAAAATCACAGTAAGTTACCTTTCAGCCCAGATCAGCATAGGGAGACAAAGAGGTTTGTGGGCACTGGGGAATGGCGTCTTGCTAGAAGTACTATTTGTAAAGCATTCCAGCACAGAATGAGGCTGTTGAACAGAACAAGAAGTTCAAGTTCCTTATCAGGACATCTATAGACCCATAGTGGGGAACCACAATGAAGACAGGTACCAACTGAAAGCTCTGTC
Organism: Potorous gilbertii; assembly: GCA_028658325.1. NCBI lineage: Eukaryota > Metazoa > Chordata > Mammalia > Diprotodontia > Potoroidae > Potorous > Potorous gilbertii. Next base: position 21,917 of record JAQQSK010000142.1, read on the forward strand.
ACCTGCTACTTAACTCCAGGTCAAAAATGGATAGCTGACTGATGAGGGGGCCTATACTCAGGGGTGGCATCCCCAAGGGAGGCCCTGGGCTGTGTACTAAGAAAGGAGCAGGCTTGGATGTGAACAACATCAACAGCAAGTGTCTCTGAAGTCTACAAAGGAATGACCATGGTAAGAACTTCATATCATACCTCTGTAACTTGGAGCAGAGCTTCCCAACTGGCGTTAATAGCAACTGAGTTTTGTAGCACTCTACTATTGCTCAGCCCTAAACCCAGGTGAGAAGATTGCACAGCTTATACCAAAGAGACAGCAATAAGACTTTACCCTATATCAAATCACTTTAGGAATACCAAAAGCTTGCAGGTTTCAAGCCTAGGCAGACCCTGAGAATCAGGAACAATATAATATTTCTATCCCCCAAGAAAGTAGCAACAGGATGCCTCCAGAAATGTACAAAATCTGCCCCTAAAATCAAATCCAAGTCAGAAAGTAAGTTGGAAGAATGAGCAAAAAGAAAAGGAATACCTCCATAAAAAGCAAGTATATTGACAGGGATGTTCAAGGCACAAACACAGGAGAATGATCCCAAAATATCTACAAGCAAAACCTCAAAGAAAAATACAGCCTACGTACAAATTCAATAAGAATTCCTGGAAAAAATGAAGCAGTAACTTTTTTTTTTTTAATTTAAAAACACATCCAACCATTCTGGAGAGTGGTTTGGAACTATGCCCAAAGGGCTACAAAAATGTGCATACCCTTTGACCCAGCAATATTGCTACTAGGACTGTATCCCCGGAGATCATAAAAATGGGAAAGGGTCCCACATGTACAAAAATATTTACAGCAGCACTCTTTGTAGTTGACAAAAATTGGAAGTCAAGGGGATGCCCACCAATTGAGGAATGGCTGAATAATTTATGGTATATGAATGTAATGGAGTACTACTGCACCATAAGAAATGATGAACAAGAAGACTTCAGAGAGGCCTGGAAGGACTTATATGATCTGATGCTGAGTGAAAGGAGCAGAA